>JAGSMP010001027.1:0-133795 GCA_029286625.1 Parnassius orleans | reverse complement strand
ATATGCACGACGAATAAAAAGATCTTTTAAATGCCTATTCGTCTTGGACTTTATGGAGTGATCTGAAAGTGTACATCGGTGACTGCTACTGGAACTCCTAGACGATTAGAACTAGATGTGCCGAGTTTGGGTTCGTTTTGTTAGTTATGATGAGACCCTACCTCCGGACTTGATGGAGAGACCTGATGGTGTACTTCGGTGACTATTACTGGAACTCCTGGACGAGTAGAACTAGGTGTGCCGAACTTGGGCTCGTTTTGTTAGTTATGTTTAGACCTTACCCCCGGACTTGATGGAGTGACATGATGGTGTACTTTGGTGACTACTACTGGAACTCCTGGACGTGTAGAACTAGGTGTGCCAGTTTATGCTCGTTTTGTTAGTTATGATCAGACCTTACCTCCGGACTTGATAGAGTGACCTGATGTTGTACTTCGGTGACTATTACTGGAACTCCTGGACGAGTAGAACTAGGTGTGCCGAGTTTGGACTAGTTTTGTTAGTTATGATGCGACCTAACCTCTGGGCTTGATGGACAGACCTGATGGTGTACTTTGGTGACTACTACTGGAACTCCTGGACGAGTAGAACTAGGTGTGCCGAGTTTGGGCTCGTTTTGTTAGTTATTATGAGACCTTACCTTCGGATTTCATAGAGAGACCTGATGATGTGCTTCGGTGACTATTACTGGAACTCCTGGACGAGTAGAACTAGGTGTGCCGAGTTTGGGCTCGTTTTGTTAGTTATTATGAGACCTAACCTCCAGGCTTGATGGAAGACTTGATGTTGTACTTTGGTGACTACTACTGGAACTCGTGGACGAGTAGAACTAGGTGTGCTGAGTTTGGGCTCGTTTTGTTAGTTACGATGAGACCTAACTTCCGGGCTTAGTGGAGAGACCGGATGGTGTACATTGGTGACTACTACTGGAACTCCTGGACGAGTAGAACTAGGTATAATAGACTTAGGTATAGTAGAGCTAGATATTTACTGCCGTGGGCAGTTTCCCGGAATTTCTTTTTTAACATATTATTAATATAAATAGGTAGATACTTAAGTAAGTATATACCTATTTATATTTTATACATTTTATAAAAAAAATTGATAGAGAAATAAAAACGGGGACACGGAGTACATAATGATTGCTTTATTTTTCATATAAGTATTACTTTTGATAATTACAAACATTTAATAATTAATGATTAAATACATTATAGAAGTTTATTTTAACATTCGACTTAAATATTAATGTAAACTTAATAAATTAAGTAAGGAAACTTGTAGGAATCAGTTAAATAAGATTGCTCTGTTTAAAGGCCGATATTTTTATGAGGCTTCATCATGCTTCATGTTTATATTCTTTTATCTGTCCCTGAAAAGTATAAAGTAATAATAAACTTATTATCATTTTAGCTACATGAATTTTAAAAACATAATGATCTTAACAAAGTGAAGTGTGTCTCTATTCTCTCAATCTCGGTATGTTAAGAAAATGGTCACTCATTCATGGACTGACCGCGGCAAGTGCAACTTAATCTCGCAGATTTATTGGTCCGCGCAACTATTACTAAACCATGAGCTCCTCTTCTCTACGACTAACGCTGAAGGGGATGAACCACGCTATTTAATCCCTCTGCACAAAGTCGTCGGCCATCAATTATGAACATTTAATACGTGGTAGAGCCATTCTGCAGCTATATTAGTAGTATAGTTGCAGCACGAATAGGTCGGCTCGACCGGGGAAGGACCATGCTCTCACAGAATACCAGCGTAAAATAGCAGCTTAACACTGCTGTGTTTCGTATGGTGAGTGTAGAGAACCGGAGACCCTTTTTACTGGAAACGAGACATTCCATTTTAGTCCTCACGGATGACAACGCATTTTGATTCGCAAACGAAGATAGATGTCTATGGGCCACAGCAACCACTTATCATCAGGTGGACTGTGTGCTCGTTTGTCACCGTATCAAAAAAATGATCGGGCATCGAGCGTTGTGAGTATCAAATACTATGGAATTTATACTATCGCGTCTCATACGCGGGCGTCTAGTGGCGCTTCAGGAGCATTACTAAATATCTATACCTCAACCCCTTGAGAACATGGCGTGATGCTGTGAATATTGTACTGTGCGGTTGGTTAGTAGGTTATACATTTACTTTGGTTGATAAATAGATACTTAGTTGGGTTCATAATGGCTTAAAGAGGATAATCTCATGATTATCTTTAATGTACATTTTTATAATGTATAAAATCTGTCTCTATATTTATCTAAAGTTTTGAAAGTAAAATTTTGAAGTCTTAATATAACAACATTTTACTTACTGGTACAAATAATGGAAATGACTCCTTTTAATAAAATTGTTTTATTCTATTTTTTCTTTTATACTTCTCAAGAAAATGTTTACTGCAAATTGTTGAGTTCTTCTTTACATTACAACCAACCCGTCCAATTAACCTTAACCATTTTTCTAATTATAGGAATCGGAGGAATCTATTTGACAAACGTCAAAATAAAATTACATTTAAGAACACCGAGGATTTATTTTTTGTTGTGTGGGCAAGTCTATCGATTCATTATAAACATTCAAAATAAATATCGACATTAATTTTGATATAGTTGAGTCAATCCCTAACGTACATGTAAAATATTTTGCATAAAAATGTATTTACCAAATTCATGCAAATTATCAACAACGTGACTTTTTTCTTTGCAAAATATCAATATCAACAAAATAATTGAAAACATTATATATTTTAAACACTATATAACATAAATTTTAACCAAAAATAAACGCTTCATAACATTGACGACGTCTTGAGAATTTACCTGAGAAATGTGCAATTATAAGGCTTATTTCTATTATTAACACTACGATCACTCACAGAACAAGTAACTATTTTAAAAGTTACTTACTAAAATAACCACTATTACACTCTAAAAATCACAAAATATCTCGGAGCTATTTCACGTGCCGACTTAGCCGACCTGTCATTCAAAATCAACAGAGTCATGAGATTTGGTATCCTTTTCTATCTTGCATTTTGCCATAAGGATTTTTCTTCTCCCTTGCACATTATGTTGGTCTATACGTCAGTATATTCTAAGTCTGTGTGCTGAACCTAGTTGATGGCGACCTCTAGTGTAATTTTCTGTAATTTATAATCCCAACGCCATCTCTAAAAGCGCTAAAGAAACCCCTCGTTTCGTCACCTAATAATTTGTCAGAGTGGCTCATCTATGCCCATATAGTATATATTATCTATGTTGAAGAACTTATGACTTCATATAACGCGGCGCGTCCGAGCGTGCTGATACTCAGTGTTGTCTAATGTTGCCAACTTAGTGGATTTTCCACTATAACTGGTGGATTTGACTTACGTCATAAGTTTTGTATTTTATAACTTTAATTAATTGATAACTAATAATACATAACTTGAATTTTTGCATCGATTATCAATATGAATACTTAGTGATAAATTATTTAAATACTGAACTAAAAAAAAATGTTAAATTTAATTCAAAAACCCAATTATTATACCTGATTACTTAATTATCAATAAAAATACTTACCTCAAATATACAACAAGTCGTTTCCATAGAAAGATATGGTTTTATTATGTAGCAATTCTTGAAATTTCTTGTATGTTAGATGCAAATATCTAAAAATCGTTCATCATCATCTAATAAGTCTTTAAATAAAGTACATCCTTCATATTCTCTATAAAATTACTTTTTAAATTAATATTATGAATCCAGAATCTTCTTCGAATTTTATTTTCTTCTTCCTCTGCCAATAAGCAGGCTATTACTATGATTCTTTCTATAGTGATTTCGAGCGATCAATTTCACTGTAACGTTTCACACCAGTGGTTAAAAACTATAAAGTTGTTGGTAATACAAAGATTTGCGTACGGCGCGGACGTATGCGCAAAAGTGCGAGGCCATCAGTAAAACTCGGCGCTTACGGCGCGTGCATGTATGGTACGGACAAATGTACGTTCAGCTTTCTTCTGTAATGATTTAGACACAGTCTGTACGTAGGTTAAGCATCGAGTGCCATCGATGAAGCACGGTGTCACGGTGTACTGATAAACCTTGGAATGTTTTGTGACACCGTATTTTAATAAACTTAAGTTGTTGGTGTTCGATATATTTTAATAAAAATTGACGGACTCTTGTAACCCCATGGGGTGCGATGGATTCTGTTTTGCCACCATTCCAGATCTTTACTTACTTTATAAACTTCATAATAACGTTGAAGGAACACCTTAAATTAAAGTGAAAATAAGGTTATTCTATATCATAGACTTAGAATATACTGGCGTATAGACCAACAAAGTGTGAAAGAGAGAAGAAAATCTTTATGGCAAAATGCAAGATAGAAAAGGATACCAAATCTCATGACTCTGTAACCGATTTTGAATGACAGGTCGGCACAAGTCGGCACGCAAGAAATAGCTCCTAGATATTTTGTAATTTTGAGTGTAATAGTTGTTATTTAGGAAGTAACTTTTTCCAAAATGGTTAATTGTTCCGTGAGTGACTGTGCTGTTAATAATGAAATAATCCTGATAATTTCACATATCACAGGTAAATTCTCAAGACGTCGTCAATGTTGTGACGCATTTTTGGTTAAAATTTATATTTACATACTGTTTAAAATATAATATATTCAATTATTTTATTAATTTTGATATTTTGCAAAAAAAAGTCATGTTGTCGATAATTTGCAAATATATGGTATACATTTTTATACAAAATATTTTACATGTACGCTAGGGATTGACTCAACTATAACAAAATTAATGTCGATATTTATCTTGAATGTTTATAATGAATCGATAGACTTGCCCATACAACAAGAAAATAAATCCTCGGTTTGCGTTTTAAAAAGTAATTTTATTTTGCCGTTTGTCAAAGAGAATCCCTCCGGATTCTATAATTAGAAAAAATGGTTAAGGTTAATTGGACAGGTTGGTTGGAATCCAAAGAACTCAAAAATTTTCAGCAAACATTTTCTTGATAAGTATAAAAGATAAAGTAGAATAAAAACAATTTTATTAAAAGGAGTCATTTTTACATTATTTGTACCAGTAAGTAAAATGTTGTTATAATAAGACTTCAAACATTTAACTTTTAATACTTTAGATATAAATAGAGACAGATTTTTATACATTTGTGACGGCGCCTTCGCGCCACAAGCGAAACACATCGAAGCCTAAATCGCGCTATCAAAGTTCCAAAGTAAAAACAGTATATATAGAATAGTTCCGAACTACCACTCAGAGCGTTGGCCGCTCCCCGGGCAGAACACCTGCCCGGCGGGAGATCTCCTTTCCCTGCACTGCACCCACATAAAACTGTAGTACATTAAAGATAAAAAAAATCTTGAGATTATCCTGTTTAGCCATTATAAAACCAACTAAGTATCTATTTATCAACCAAAATAAATATATAACCTTACCTAACCAACCGCACAGCCTCACGGTCACACTATTACAATATTCATAGCATCACGCTATTTTCCCAAGGGGTTGAGCGGAGCTTCGGATTATCCCAAGTCACAATGATAAAACTTTTAGCATAGTTAGGTATAGATATTTAGTAATGTTCCTGAATCGCTTTAGATGCTCGCGCATGAGACGCGATTGTATAAATCCATAGTATTTGATACCACAACACTCGATGTCCGATTCATGCTTGATGGCCGACGACATTGTGCCGAGGGTTTAAATGGCGTGGTTCGTCGCCACAACGTTATTAGTAGAGAGAGGAACTCGTGGTTAAGTAATAACTGCGCGGATCAATAGATCTGAGAGATTGTTGCACTTGCCGCGGTCAGTGAGTGACCATTTTCTTAACATACTTAAGAATAGAGAGTGCATCTGTTTCCTCAGACACTTGGTGCACTTTCACTCTGTTGAGATCATTATGTTTTAAAATTCATGCAGCTAAAATGATAATGTTTATTGTTATTTTATAATTTTGACAGATAAAATAATATAAACATGAAGCGATGAAGCCTCTCTAAAAGTATTGGCCTTTAAACAGAGCAATCTTATTTAACTGATTCCAAGTTCCTTACTTAAAATAAACTTCTATAATGTATTTAAATATTAATTATTAAATGTTTGTAATTATTAAAATTAATACTTATATGAAAAAATAAAGCAGCCATTAATTTCCGTGTCCCGTGTTTTTTATTTTCCCATCAAAACATTTTATAAAATATAAATAGGTATATACTTAGTTAAGTTTTTTATTAGGATAAGTCCAGAGTCCACCTGATGGTAGTGGTTACTGTGGCCCATAGACATCTACATCTATCCTCGATTGCGAATTAAATGCAGATGCCTTGTTAGCCGTGAGGACTAAGATGAAATGCCTTTTTCCAATAAAAATGGTCTCCGGTTCTCTACACTCACCAACGAAACACAGCAGCTATAGCTGCTATTTTACGCTGGTATTCTGTGAGCGTGGTCCTTTCCGGTCAGAGCCGACGCATTCGTGCTACAACTATACTATTAATATAGCTGGTAGCATGGCTCTACCACGTATAAATTTACCTATTTATATTAACAAAATGTTTAAATAGAAATTCCAACTGTCCATAGCAGTAAATATTTTTCTCCAAAGATCGTAACTCAAAATACACTTTCCGATCTGATACTTGAGTAGTTTTTTAAGTTTATCGTTCTGGGATTTTTTTAACATTTGAATTAAAATTAACAAAAGGCAGGTAGGTTCAGCTTATTCCCAGGAACATGTTATATGAATATTTTTAATTATTTTAGAACTATCGTGGTAATAATTTAAAATTAAAAATTTTGTACAACCGACTTCAATGTAAATTATTAAGAGTAACTCAAAAATTATTGGCCAGACCTTGATTAAATTTATATGGGAACACATGTGAGGCAAGCAGCTTTCACACAAAAAAAAATATCGAAATCGGTTCACCCAGTAAGAAGTTATGAGGTAACACACACATAAAAAAAAATATACAGTCGAATTGAATACCTCCTCCTGTTGAAGTCGACAGAAAATTCATAATTTTTCAATATCGTGCTCTAAACTATTTTTTAATCTTTTACCGCCTTTTACAATCATTTTCGATAGTCCCTGTAGTAAAATGTACATCACTAGCTAACGCACACAATGACAAATCAAAAAGGTCGTCTATACGCCAGTATATTCTATGTTCTATATGTTGTAAGCAGCCAGTCTCAATGCTCTAGATTTTAGGACCTCTTTTTTGCCTTGAAGTAAGTTGGGTAGGTTACACTCCTTTCACTCTCTCAGCCGTACATAAGTGCCTGCACTGTGTTCCAGTCTGAGAGGTATTGAATGCCAGTATAATCACTGGCTGTAAAGTATTCCATTTTAGTCCTCAGAGGTGACAACACATCTGTAGCCTTCTTTATTTGAAGTTAGTTGAAGATGTCTATAGACTGCAGAAGGTGGACAATAAGTTCATTTGGCAACTTAATTTTATATAAAAAAAGTTATTAAATAGTTAAAAAAGAAAATTAAATAGTACAAAATCTCTATAAATAAAAATAAATTGCTGTCTGTTAGTCTCGCTAAAACTCAAAAACAGCTCGACCGATTTTGATGAAAATTTGTGTGTTTGAATGGGTCAGATTAAAAATGGATTAGATTAACATTTGGACCCAGTAGGTGGCGCTGTTTTTGAGATCAAGAAATCACCAGTGCGAAGTCAGGCGGATTCAGTTTGTTATCAAATTGAGTTGTTAACAAATAGAGATATAGTAATAAATATCTTTAATATTATTCATCTATCCGATTTCATTATTTAAAAGTTATGTATATTATTAATTAAAAGCTTTTATTTAACTTCACTTGTATGTATGTCCTGGAATTTTGCAATCAATATTTCACCCACTTCCACTAAAGCTAAAATTTGGCATACGCGTTTGGTTTTTGTAACGATGCACGTTACTCAAATGTCGCCATTTTTAATCCAATATGGCGGACGTAACAAAATGGCTATTTATCATTTCCACAGCAATCTCTATGATATGGGTATCAAATTAAAGAGGTGTTATGGAAACACAACAATTAAAGTGACATTATTCTAAATCTGATATGGCGGACGTCACAAAATGGCGATTTATAATTTACATAGTAACCCCTATAATATGAGTATCAAATGAAAGGCCTTGATGAACGAAACATAATAAGTAAATTGACGTCATTTTAAATCCAATATGGCGGATACCAAAAGATGACGGACTATGTTTTTTTATGCACCCTTATGATAACAAATGAAAGGGTTTTTCTGAGAAGAATACGAATAAAATGATGTCCGCGTTCAGCTTTTTGAGGAGATGGTGTATTACTGGCCGGCTAAACGGTAAAACTGGGCAAATTCTGACAGTGGTGGAAAAAATTCAAAATGGCGGAAAACAAAATGGCCGCCATACCAAAAATATTATTTTCTTTTTATATATAAATAAAAGCTTGTTTTAAAAATGTTTTTTACTATTAATTTATTTTAACCTGTACTGAGATACACATCCAATCAATTAGGTTCATGCGTTTTGTTAAAAATATTTGTGTACAAAATATCTGCTGATTGTGTATTTTGCTAATGGTCAGAGTATTACAATAAACATAATGTTAATTTTGTTGCAGAATGTTAACAGTTGCCGAACCACGTTCATCCGGTGGTGGACAGCAACTCAAGCACGTAATACATTATTTTTAATTTTACATGCCTAAAGTGGTAAGAAGGTTCATAAGAGCATATGATAATACAAAATAAAATATTTTTTACTTTGGATTTGCCAACACAACTAGCTTAAACTGGTTTTCTTGTATTAATGCTACTTCCAGCCAGAATTCGAACTCAGGATCAACAAAGTAGAAGTCAGGTACTTAAATCACTTAAAATGCACGAAATCTAGAAAGTTCTATATATAAGAATATAAAGACATTGATAGTAACATTATTTTATTGATATACTTAATTTGAATGAAAAAACAAACTATTCGAAAACAAATTACATTAAATGATATCATCATCATCATCATCATCATCATTACAGCGCCCTTCACAAGTCACTGCTGAACATAGGCCACCCCAAGGAATGCCAAAGCACGGTCCTGAGCCACCTACATCCATCGACTTCCTGCATGTCTTAACAGGTCGTCACCATCTAGTGGGGGACGCCCTACACTTCCTCCCGCCGGTACGAGGCCGCCACTCGAGAACCTTTTTCCCCATCGGTTATCGGTTCTTCGAGCATATGGCCGGCCCATTGCCACTTCAGCTTACTAATCCGTTGGGCTATGTCGGTCACTCTGGTTCTACTGCGGATATCCTCATTTCTAAGTTTATCACGCAGAGAAACTCCGAGCATAGCGCTCTCCATAGCTCGCTGAGTGACCTTGAGCTTCCTTATCCAGCCAGCAGTGAAGGACCACGTCTCAATTCCATATGTCATCACTGGCAACACGCACTGGTTGTACAGTTTCGTTTTCAAGTTTTGAGGTATACCTGACGAGAAGATGTGCCGTAATTTCCCGAACGGTGCCGAGTCGATTGACCTCTTCGTCGAAGTTAGACTTACCTAGTCGGACTATTTGTCCCAGGCAAGCATACTCGTCAACAACTTCGTGCTCCCAACAACTACCGGCATAGGTGTGACATGGACATTAAACATGATCTTTGTTTTGTCCATGTTCATCTTAAGACCTATCCGTTGGGAGGCACTATTGAGGTCATTGAGCATAGTACTTAGGTCCTCCAGCACCCGCATAAGGACTATATCGTCAAATCGAAGGGGAGGGTGATGTACTCGCCATTGATGTTAATACCGTATCTTTTCCAGTCCAGTAGCTTGAAAACGTCTTCCAACGCGTGAAGAGTTTCGGGATATAACGTCACCCTGTCTTTACCCCTCTGCAGCTGGATAGGTTTCGTACTCTGATTCTCTACTCGGATAGCCATCGTAACCCTACTGTACAAATACTTCAGCACTATACCGACAGTCAACTTGGCACCGCTGAAGGACTATAGCACCGCCAATTTCACGGAATCCAGGCCCGCAGTCCATAAAAGGCAGGACTCCTCTGTCTTCTGTAATTTGCCAAAGGGTGTGTGTGGTCTATGGTACTAAAGCCTTTTCGAAACCGGCTTTTTTTGGAAGTCGTCGAGTCTGCGTGAGACGATTCGTAATGACTCGAAAACAGCATGTAGACACGGCTCAGAAGGAAATCGGTCTGTAGTTCTTCAAGAGAGCGTTATCACCTTCTTGAAGAACAAGACCATCGCACTTCTGCTCCACGCCTGAGTAGTGCCACCCATGAGGACGGAATTCAAGAGGCTTTCAGAAGCTCCGATGTAATTCCATCCTCAGCTGGGCCTTGCCATTTTAAGGTGCTGGAGAGCCATTCTAATCTCTCTCAGACTGACGTTATGGATATCTTCGGAATAGTGTCGGATAAGACTCGCTCTTGATTGGTTACTCACACATGCGTGAGGCTCCAACGATGACTTGTACAGCTGCCCATAGAACTTTAATCTTACTCAAAATCTCAGGTGTCCCGGAACGATGCTGCCACACTCGGTCTTCAGCTTTGACAGTTGGCTCTTTCTGGCAGACAGATCTCTAGCAGAGACTTTGGAGCCCTGGTTCCGCTCGATCGCTTCTTCACGACCAGTATAAAGTTGCGTAAGTCTCGCCGCATGCATTTGGAGATCTGTCTATTCAGTTGCCTGTATGCTGTCAAATCTACTGAAGACTGCAGCTCATATCCCGTCTAACAGCCATGAGAAAAGTGTTATCGGAGAGTTTTTGTGTTCTTCTGCGGCGGGTCTTGCAGAACTTATATCCGACCGCATGGACAGTCCACGAGCTTATCATTCATATCGTCCACTTCATTGCAGTCTTCTAGGCACTGAAAACGGTTTTGTAACTGAGCTGAAAGGTTTCAGGACTTTGGACTAGAGCAAAGGTCATTAGACGAGTCCTCTCCAACTTAACGTTTAGGTCTGTGTGCCTCTATTCCATTCGGTGATCGCTACCAGTTTTCACCCTCGCGATCACTGAGACATCACTAAACAGTTGTCGTCTGGTCGTCATAATGAAGTCAATCTCATTTTTGTCGAACCCTCGGGGCTCGACCAGGTCCACTTCCTGTGGGACCGCTTCTGAAAAAGAGTTCATCATAAAGGGTTCCTCTTTCTCCATGAAGTCAGCCAGCTGCTGCCCTTGATTCCGTTGCCTATCCCGAATTTCCTACTTTCAGCTCACCGTTCTCTCTTGTGCCTAGTTTTACGTTGAAGTCTCCATTAACACCGTATAGTGGGTTTTGGAGGAATGCATGGCTCTAGAGATATCCTCATACATTTTCACCACCTCATCGGGGTGTGACGAGGTTGGTGCAAACCTGTATGACCTTCAGCGAATACCGTTTAGTGATTCTGAGTATAAGGTACGCAACCCTCGTCGATAAACTCTCCAATCTTACAACCAAAACCTGGTCTGGATAACAGGTATTAATTTTCATGGGATTAACCGCAAAATTTCCCAGTACGGCTTTGGCCCTTGATCAGTGACGTAGCTAGTCATAGCATCTTAATGAATAGAGTGCTTACTTGGATTGGTATAGGAATTTTAAGTATTGCAAATTTTGGAAGAAATGTAAAATTTTGATTATTAAGAAATAAAAATGAGACAAAGCCATTATCATAATTGAAGTTTTCTGTGTCTCTAATTTTTCATTTTTACAAATTTATTAACATAACAAAAACTTAGCTATATGGAACTTTAAATTATCTTTGTGTTGTCAAAACTTAAAAAAAAATAGAATGTGTTTTATTTTAGAAAAGTACTCAATACACTTTTAATGACATACCGCAACTTAAAAAAGTGTTTGAGTTGTTGCTTGAAGATATTCAACAGGAATTTATTGCTAGTCGAGAACCAGGGATTGCAAAATATAAACATTGCAAACAGACTGTTACAGATCTTAAATCACCCTACGGAATATATAAAATTACACCGCGACACAACGATACAGTCTTTGACAGAACAGCCAAATGACATATACGAGGATTCACCACTGATCAAAGCCGTTAAATACGGCTATGTGTTAATTGTCGATAATGCAGATAAAGCGCCAACAAACGTGACATGCAGTTTAAACAGTTTAATGCAAAATGGGGAAATGGTATTGAGTGATGGTAGAATAATAATGTCCAAAAAAATTGCGAATAGTTCTGGAGGAAAATTAGCGAGTTTTATTCCTGTCCACGAAAACTTTAGAATGATAGTCATGGCTAGCCGCACTGGATTTCCGTTTTTGGAGGAAGTCTTGTCTGCTCCTCTAGGTAATTAATTTTGGATATACTTGTAGACTTCGATATGATAGAAGTTGCATTAGTGAATGGTGGTCGGAACTAATAGTATTCGTAATCGTAATAATACTGTTCATTGTTACTGGTCTTGAAGTTTTTAGTTGGTGTCGAAATCTGCCGGAAGGCAAATTGAAGCACTTAGTTACGAATTGGCCTGGCGACTTTTCAATACTTAGAATGGTATGATAGATTCTAACGCTGTGGTAACATTATTGCTGTAGCACGAAAGTCGGCTCTACTTTTGAGAAACACGCTCTCAAAGAATATCAGCTAAAAAGCAGAAAAATACTTTGTGTTTTACTATGCAAAATTCCATTTAAGCCTCTTGGATTACAACACATCTCCACTTTGATTTTTATTACATAATAGATATTGATCTATATACAATTTACTTACTACCAGTGAATTGTGACAGGCTCATGCGATTTAGACAAGAAATTTTCAGCGTGACTATTAGGTTATATTATATGGGTCGAATTTATAAACAACCAACTTAATCGGTGTTTCCGTCATAAGCAGGTCTTGATGGCGCATGTTTGAAACTTTCACCGACATGAATTAATAATTAAATAAAGGACCGTGTCGAGAACTCTATACAACCTATATTCTATCACACTAGAGACATATCATTATTCCTTTTTAAAGGAGTCATACTGTATATTTGATGACTGTGGCGCAGTGGCTCAACAATAAGTTGCGGCGCTGAGGGTCACGGGTCGAATCCTCAAGGAACTAGTATTTTATGGCCTAGAAATAATTGCTCCAGGTTTGAATTTTTGTCCTTGTGAAATGTATGTATGTAAACCACCTCCACGAGACTTGAGAAAATCCTAATGAGGGGTAACGTTTTTAAAAAGAAAAGTAATATTGTTCTTATAGAAACTTTATTACAGTATTCAAAGGTGGCCAGAAGGCACGACCGTCAAAGCAGTCGGCTCTAGCCCAGTGGTGACCACTGCTGTGTTGGGTGGCTATGGTACGGGACCACATACTGCTACAGCTGTAGCCACAGGTTCAGCTGTCGCCACGGCAACAGCATTGACTTTGGCGGTGGGAAGCTCGACTGCCACGGCAACTGCTTCCGGTTCATCAGCAGCCACCGCCATACACTCTACGACGCAGGAGTCGTGACCGCCACAGTTACTACTTGGCTCATCATTTAGCCTGGGCTCAGCAGACGCATATAACGCAGGACGCGCCACTGCACACAGTAACTCTACTGGTTCATCTGCCGGCGCCATAGCACGAGCACAAGACTCAGGAGTTGCCACCGCCACGGCTTTCACTACTGGCTCGGCATCCGTCAAGGCCAGAGCAATCGCCAGGGGTAATCAAGTCGTCACCGACACAAGTTAGGCCCTGAACCTAAATTTTAAAATCTTTTATGATAAGTATCATATTAAATATCTTCAAATGTATGATGATTTTAAATTCCTTTTTATTAAATGTTTTGAAATGTTTTATTTATGTTAACTGTATATATTAGGTATTTTAACTCAAATAGTGATGATTATTAGAAATTGTTTTAGATTTACACTAAATAAATATCAAAGTATTAATTATTAAGGCTGTAAGATATTCTGTCTTAGCTCTCAGAGGTGACACGCAACTGTGGACTTCTTTGTTTGAATTTGGTTGCAGGTGTCCATGGCTGCAGAAGATACAGTCAGATGGACTTCGCTTCAATTCAATTTAAAATATTATGAAATTGTATGCCAGTTGTCACCCAAAATTGTCATTAGCTTTTGAACCTTTCGGTTCATCAGCTTTGTTGTTAAAAGAATTGAGATCTGAACGGGTAGCAAGTCTATAGTTCCCAGAACGTTGTAAATTTTTAATAGAATAAGGGTGACAAATGGGCATACAGTCCAACTGATGGTAAGTGGATGTTGTGACCCATAGACATCTACATTTATCCTCGATTGAGAATCAAACTGCAGATGTCGTTACCCCTGAGGACTAAGATGGAATACCTGTTTTAGTAAAAGGGTCTCCGGTTCTCTACACTTACCATACGAAACACAGCAGTCTTAAGCGCTATTTTATTACTGGTGTTCTGAGAGTGTGGTCCTACCCCGGTCGAGCTAACCCATTTGTGCTACAACCATAGCTGCAGCCTGGGCTCTCCACGTACTATAAACATTTTTAAATATAGCAAGGCAAATTTCACTATTTATACCAACTGATCATCATGAGCAATCAATCTACGCCCTGCCACACATCATTGCAGGATTGCCTTTACGATAGGTAAGTGAGACAATAGTTATAAGTTACACACCATAAGTACATATATAAACTAAAACATAGAAACATCAAAGCAGACTGCGAATTCATTCAGAGAACATCCGAATAAATCAATTCACTAGAACGCAATTATTTTTAATTATTTAATTAAAAAAATATTCGGTAGTAAATTAATTAGTTATAAATAAATGTGGCAAATCATGAACAAAACACTTATTTTAAGTTGCTAATAAGCATATCCCTCACAAGTTTAAATTTAAATGACGAAGTAGTAGCACCACCTCGTTTTTCAGGAAGCCATTCCAAGATTAAACATTATTTGCTAGACAGTGTATTAACATTTGATTTTAGAATTGCATCGCCTATGGTGATAGGATTTACTGCAGGGTATTAAAATTGTCATCCGGGGTTTGCTTAGTGTAATAGGATATAAAATAACTGTATGTACTAATATATAATAAAACATCATAGCTGTGTATTGTAATATTTATAGCTGTATATTGTAATATTTATAATAGCAAAATATTATGACTAAGCATCATATTAGTCTGTGAGAGCAGCAATTTGGCACTATGAATAATATAGATAATATTAGTAACAATCTTTTGATAAGCGTTAGAATATATAAATGAAATATGACAAAAACAGTATCTTGCCATACTACTTTTGTAACCAAGCATTATTAAACAAATTTTAAAATGAAATGAATAGAAGAATTTTATTTAATATTGATTACGAGTAACTTATTGAGTATAATTTTTACTTTACCACTGGTTCTGAAAAACTTCTGTCCAGGGAAGAACCAGCAAGAAACCCAGCTTGACTGTTATTATTAAATATTTTTGTTCAATTAAATATTTAAACTTGGTAATAGTGAGACTTTGTATATTTTCTGGGACTTTTGTAATAGCGCTATACATTGCCCCAAGAATGAATTACATTGACTCTGTGGAGTCGAGAAACTGGTATCACTCAGTGTTTGTTCTTAGTATTTACAGAATGTATATCACTTTTTTACTAAAACTACCTTTGTTTTGTGAACACACATTAAATTTTCAAATATACTGAGAGGCCAAAGTTAATATATTTATTTCTTTAAATTTACTAAGAGACTCTCTCGGTTTTAGAGTTGTAAATAGCTCAATGGCCTTCTATAAAACAAAAATAGTTTCTGAATCAGCGCATTTACAGCAAAATCCCATAAAACATTATGCTATGGAAATAACTGAAATATACTAATCTAGCTGTCTCTGACACTAGGAAGACCTCTAATCTTTTTTACAGTATAGGCTGCAGAACTTAGTCTGCTTGCTAGTTTGATATATGGGGCCCCACTGAAGCTTTGTGTCGAGAGTGATGCCAAAAAAACAGAGGATTTAACAGGGCTCAGTTCTTCCAAAACACATTGAAATTCAGATTTTAATATTCGTTGTTGTAAATTTAATACATTTAGTTTTAGCCGTTTAATTGTAAATTATTTACGTTAAACCGCACTAATTTTGATATAATAGTTATTCACTTGTTTATTAAATGATAGACGTTTAGTAAAAAATCAGGGAAGTATCATGAGCAATAATACTATATCATGATTATCCCTACAAGGGAAGGTAGTCATTAATATACACTAAAATAGGAATGGGCTTCATAATCGAGCTCCTGAGGGACGTGGTAGAGCCATGCTGCAGCTTATATTAGTATAGTTGTAGTATGAATGGGTCGGCTCGACTGGGGAAGGACCACGCTCTCACAGAATACCAGCGTAAAACAGCAGCTACCACTGCTGTGTTTCGTATGGTGAGTGTAGAGAACCGGAGACCCTTTTTACTGGAAACGAGACATTCCATTTTAGTCCTCACGGATGACAACGCATTTTGATTCGCAAACGAAGATAGATGTCTATGGGCCACAGCAACCACTTATCATCAGGTGGACTGTGTGCTCGTTTGTCACCGTATCAAATAAAAAAAATGAATCGGGCATCGAGCGTTGTGAGTATCAAATACTATGGAATTTATACTATCGCGTCTCATACGCGGGCGTCTAGTGGCGCTTCAGGAGCATTACTAAATATCTATACCTCAACCCCTTGGGGAACATAGCGTGATGCTGTGAATATTGTACTAGTGTGACCATGAGGCTGTGCGGTTGGTTAAGTAAGGTTATACATTTACTTTGGTTGATAAATAGATACTTAGTTGGGTTCGTAATGGCTTAAAGAGGATAATCTCAAGATTTTTTTATCTTTTATGTACTACATTTTTATAATGTATAAAAATCTGTCTCTATATTTATCTAAAGTTTTGAAAGTTAAATTTTTGAAGTCTTATTATAACAACATTTTACTTACTGGTACAAATAATGTAGAAATGACTCCTTTTAATAAAAAAATTTTTATTCTATATTTTCTTTTATACTTCTCAAGAAAATGTTTGCTGCAAATTGTTGAGTTCTTCTTTACATTACAACCAACCCGTCCAATTAACCTTAACCATTTTTTCTAATTATAGAATCCGGAGGGAATCTATTTGACAAACGGCAAAATAAAATTACATTTAAGAACGCACACCGAGGATTTATTTTCTTGTTGTGTGGACAAGTCTATCGATTCATTATAAACATTCAAAATAAATATCGACATTAATTTTGATATAGTTGAGTCAATCCCTAACGTACATGTAAAATATTTTGCATAAAAATGTATTTACCAAATTCATGCAAATTATCAACAACGTGACTTTTTTCTTTGCAAAATATCAATATCAACAAAATAATTGAAAACATTATATATTTTAAACACTATATAACATAAATTTTAACCAAAAATAAACGCTTCATAACATTGACGACGTCTTGAGAATTTACCTGAGAAATGTGCAATTATAAGGCTTATTTCTATTATTAACACTACGATCACTCACAGAACAAGTAACTATTTTGGAAAAAAGTTACATACTAAAAATAACCACTATTACACTCTAAAAATCACAAAATATCTCGGAGCTATTTCATGCCGACTTGTGCCGACCTGTCATTCAAAATCGGTTACAGAGTCATGAGATTTGGTATTCTTTTCTATCTTGCATTTTTGCCATAAGGATTTTTCTTCTCCCTTGCACATTATGTTGGTCTATACGTCAGTATATTCTAAGTCTATGTGCTGAACCTAGTTGATGGCGACCTCTAGTGTAATTTTCAGTAATTTATAATCCCAACGCCATCTCTAAAAGCGCTAAAGAAACTTCCCTCGTTTCGTCACCTAATAATTTGTCAGAGTGGCTCATCTATGCCCTATATAGTATATTATCTATGTTGAAGGACGCATGCTGATGACTTCATATAACGCGGCGCGTTCGGCGCGTGCTGATACTCAGTGTTGTCTAATGTTGCCAACTTAGTGGATTTTCCACTATAACTGGTGGTTTTGACTTACGTCATAATTTTTGTATTTTTATAACTTTTAATTAATTCATAACTAATAATACATAACTTTAATTTTTTTGCATCGATTATCAATATGAATACTTAGTGATAAATTATTTAAATTCTGAACTAAAAAAAAATGTTAAATTTAATTCAAAAACCCAATTATTATACCTGATTACTTAATTATCAATAAAAATACTTACCTCAAATATACAACAAGTCGTTTCCATAGAAAGATATGGTTTTATTATGTAGCAATTCTTGAAATTTCTTGTATGTTAGATGCAAATATCTAAAAATCGTTCATCATCATCTAATAAGTCTTTAAATAAAGTACATCCCCATATTCTATAAAATTGCTTTTTAAATTAATATTATGAATCCAGAATCTTCTTTTCGAATTTTATTTTCTTCTTCCTCTGCCAATAAGCAGGCTATTACTATGATTCTTTCTATAGTGATTTCGAGCGATCAATTTCACTGTAACGTTTCACCAGTGGTTGGAAAAACTATAAAGTTGTTGGTAATACAAAGATTTGCGTACGGCGCGGACGATGCGTACGTGCAAAAGTGCGAGGCCATCAGTAAAACTCGGCGCTTACGGCGCGTGCGATGCGTACGGTACACAAATGTACGTTCAGCTTTTCTGTAATGATTTAGACACAGTCTGTACGTAGGTTAAGCATCGAGTGCCATCGATGAAGCACGTGTCACGGTGTACTGATAAACCTTGGAATGTTTTGTGACACCGTATTTTAATAAACTTAAGTTGTTGGTGTTATATATTTTAAAAAAAAATTGACGGACTCTTGTAATCATGGGGTGCGATGGATTCTGTTTTACCACCATTCCAGATCTTTACCTTACTTTCATAAACTTCATAATAACGTTGAAGCGAACACCTTAAATTAAAGTGAAAATAAGGTTATTCTATATCATAGACTTAGAATATACTGGCGTATAGACCAACAAAGTGTGAAAGAGAGAAGAAAATTCCTTATGGCAAAATGCAAGATAGAAAAGGATACCAAATCTCATGACTCTGTAACCGATTTTGAATGACAGGTCGGCACAAGTCGGCACGCAAGAAATAGCTCTAGATATTTTGTAATTTTGAGTGTAATAGTTGTTATTTAGAAGTAACTTTTTCCAAAATGGTTAATTGTTCCGTGAGTGACTGTGCTGTTAATAATAGAAATAATCCTGATAATTTCACATATCACAGGTAAATTCTCAAGACGTCGTCAATGTTGTGACGCATTTATTTTTGGTTAAAATTTATATACATACTGTTTAAAATATAGAATATATTCAATTATTTTATTAATTTTGATATTTTGCAAAAGAAAAAGTCATGTTGTCGATAATTTGCAAATATATGGTAAATACATTTTACAAAATATTTTACATGTACGCTAGGATTAACTCAACTATAACAAAATTAATGTCGATATTTATCTTGAATGTTTATAATGAATCGATAGACTTGCCCATACAACAAGAAAATAAACTCGGTTTGCGTTCTAAAAGTAATTTTATTTTGCCGTTTCTCAAATAGATTCTCTCCGGATTCTATAATTAGAAAAATGGTTAAGGTTAATTGACGGGTTGTTGGAATCAAAGAACTCAACAATTTTCAGCAAACATTTTCTTGAGAAGTATAAGAAAAAGTAGAATAAAACAATTTTATTAAAAGGAGTCATTTCTACATTATTTGTACCAGTAAGTAAAATGTTGTTATAATAAGTCTTCAAACATTTAACTTTTAATACTTTAGATATAAATAGAGACAGATTTTATACATTTGTGGCGGCGCTGTCGTCGCGCCACAAGCGAAACACATAGAAGCTTAAATCGCGCTATCAAAGTTCCGAAGTAAAACAGTATATACAGATTAGCTCCGAACTACCACTCGAGCGTTGACCGCCCGGGCAGAACACACCTGCCCGGCGGGAGATCTCCCTTCCTTGCACCGGCCACATAAAACTGTAGTACATTAAAGATAAAAAAAATCTTATCCTGTTAAGCCATTATAAAACCAACTAAGTATCTATTTATCAACCAAAATAAATATATAACTTACTTAACCAACCGCACAGCCTCACGGTCACACTATTACAATATTCATAGCATCACGCTATTTTCCCAAGGGGTTGAGCGGAGCTTCGGATTATATCCCAAGTCACAATGATAAAACTTTTAGCATAGTTAGGTATAGATATTTAGTAATGTTCCTGAATCGCTTTAGATGCTCGCGCATGAGACGCGATTGTATAAATCCATAGTATTTGATACTCACAACACTCGATGTCCGATTCATGCTTGATGGCCGACGACATTGTGCCGAGGGTTTAAATGGCGTGGTTCGTCGCCTACAACGTTATTAGTAGTGAAGAGGAACTCGTGGTTAAGTAATAACTGCGCGGATCAATAGATCTGAGAGATTGTTGCACTTGCCGCGGTCAGTGAGTGACCATTTTCTTAACATACTTAAGAATAGAGAGTGCATCTGTTTCCTCAGACACTTGGTGCACTTTCACTCTGTTGAGATCATTATGTTTTTAAAATTCATGCAGCTAAAATGATAATAAGCTTATTATTATTTTATAATTTTCAGGGACAGATAAAAGAATATAAACATGTAGCATGATGAAGCCTCTTAAAAGTATTGGCCTTTAAACAGAGCAATCTTATTTAACTGATTCCTACAAGTTCCTTACTTAAAATAAACTTCTATAATGTATTTAAATATTGATAATTAAATGTTTGTAATTATTAAAATTGATACTAATATGAAAAATAAAGCAGTCGTTATGTACTCCGTGTCCCCGTTTTTTATTTTCCCATCAAAACATTTTATAAAATATAAATAGGTATATACTTAGTTAAGTTTTTTATTATAGGATAAGTCCAGAGTCCACCTGATGGTAAGTGGTTACTGTGGCCCATAGACATTTACATCTATCCTCGATTGCGAATTAAATGCAGATGCCTTGTTAGCCGTGAGGACTAAGATGGAATGCCTTTTTTCCAATAAAATTGGTCTCCGGTTCTCTACACTCACCAAACGAAACACAGCAGCATTAAGCTGCTATTTTACGCTGGTATTCTGTGAGAGCGTGGTCCTTTCCCGGTCGAGCCGACGCATTTTTGCTACAACTGTACTATTAATATAGCTGTAGCATGGCTCTACCACGTATAAATTTACCTATTTATATTAACAAAATGTTTAAATAGAAATTCCGGGTAAACTGTCCATAGCAGTAAATATTTTTCTCCAAAGATCGTAACTCAAAAATACAACTTTCCGATCTGACACTTGAGTAGTTTTTTTTAAGTTTATCGGTAGAGTCACCTGGGATTTTTTTAACATTTGAATTAAAATTAACAAAAGGCAGGTAGGTTCAGCTTATTCCCAGGAACATGTTATATGAATATTTTTAATTATTTTAGAACTATCGTGGTAATAATTTAAAATTAAAAATTTTGTACAACCGACTTCAATGTAAATTATTAAGAGTAACTCAAAAATTATTGGCCAGACCTTGATTAAATTTATATGGGAACACATGTGAGGCAAGCAGCTTTCACACAAAAAAAAATAAAATATCGAAATCGGTTCACCCAGTAAGAAGTTATGAGGTAACACACACATAAAAAAAAATATACAGTCGAATTGAATACCTCCTCCTGTTGAAGTCGACAGAAAATTCAGTTAATTTTTCAATATCGTGCTCTAAACTATTTTTTTAATCTTTTTACCGCTTCCTTTACAATCATTTTTCGATAGTCTCTGTAAGTAAAATGTACATCACTAGCTAACGCACACAATGACAAATCAAAAAGGTCGTCTATACGCCAGTATATTCTATGTTCTATATGTTGTAAGCAGCCAGTCTCAATGCTCTAGATTTTAGGACCTCTTTTTTGCCTTGAAGTAAGTTGGGTAGGTTACACCCTCTTACCTCTCTCAGCCGCCATATAGCATTGCCTGCACTGCTGTGTTCCGGTCTGAGAGGTATTGAATGCCAGTATAATCACTGGCTGTAAAGTATTCCATTTTAGTCCTCAGAGGTGACAACATCTCAGCCTTCTTTATTTGAAGTTAGTTGAAGATGTCTATAGACTGCAGAAGGTGGACAATAAGTTCATTTGGCAACTTAATTTTATATAAAAAAAGTTATTAAATAGTTAAAAAAGAAAATTAAATAGTACAAAATCTCTATAAATAAAAATAAATTGCTGTCTGTTAGTCTCGCTAAAACTCAAAAACAGCTCGACCGATTTTGATGAAAATTTGTGTGTTTGAATGGGTCAGATTAAAAATGGATTAGATTAACATTTGGACCCAGTAGGTGGCGCTGTTTTTGAGATCAAGAAATCACCAGTGCGAAGTCGGGGCGGATCGCTAGTTTGTTATCAAATTGAGTTGTTAACAAATAGAGATATAGTAATAAATATCTTTAATATTATTCATCTATCCGATTTCATTATTTAAAAGTTATGTATATTATTAATTAAAAGCTTTTATTTAACTTCACTTGTATGTATGTCCTGGAATTTTGCAATCAATATTTCACCCACTTCCACTAAAGCTATCGGGCTAAAATTTGGCATACGCGTTTGGTTTTTGTAACGATGCACGTTACTCAAATGTCGCCATTTTTAATCCAATATGGCGGACGTAACAAAATGGCTATTTATCATTTCCACAGCAATCTCTATGATATGGGTATCAAATTAAAGGGCTTTTTATGGGAAACACAACAATTAAAGTGACATTATTCTAAATCTGATATGGCGGACGTCACAAAATGGCGATTTATAATTTACATAGTAACCCCTATAATATGAGTATCAAATGAAAGGCCTTGATGAACGAAACATAATAAGTAAATTGACGTCATTTTAAATCCAATATGGCGGATACCAAAAGATGACGGACTATGTTTTTTTATGCACCCTTATGATAACAAATGAAAGGGTTTTTCTGAGAAGAATACGAATAAAATGATGTCCGCGTTCAGCTTTTTGAGGAGATGGTGTATTACTGGCCGGCTAAACGGTAAAACTGGGCAAATTCTGACAGTGGTGGAAAAAATTCAAAATGGCGGAAAACAAAATGGCCGCCATACCAAAAATATTATTTTCTTCTTTTTAGAGCATATAAATAAAAGCTTGTTTTTAAAAATGTTTTTTTACTATTAATTTATTTTAACCTAAAAGTACCGAGATGCACACATCCAATCAATTAGGTTCATGCGTTTTGTTAAAAATATTTGTGTACAAAATATCTGCTGATTGTGTATTTTGCTAATGGTCAGAGTATTACAATAAACATAATGTTAATTTTGTTGCAGAATGTTAACAGTTGCCGAACCACGTTCATCCGGTGGTGGACAGCAACTCAAGCACGTAATACATTATTTTTAATTTTACATGCCTAAAGTGGTAAGAAGGTTCATAAGAGCATATGATAATACAAAATAAAATATTTTTTACTTTGGATTTGCCAACACAACTAGCTTAAACTGGTTTTCTTGTATTAATGCTACTTCCAGCCAGAATTTGAACTCAGGATCAACACAGTAGAAGTCAGGTACTTAAATCACTTAAATGAAATCTAGAAAGTTCGCATATATAAGAATATAAAGACATTGATAGTAACATTATTTTATTGATATACTTAATTTGAATGAAAAAAACAAACTATTCGAAAACAAATTACATTAAATGATATCATCATCATCATCATCGTCATCATTACAGCCCTTCAGAAGTCCACTGCTGAACATAGGCCAACCCCAAGGAATGCCACAAAGCACGGTCCTGAGCCACCTACATCCATCGACTTCCTGCAGTCTTACCAGGTCGTCATTCCATCTAGTGGGGGACGCCCACACCTCCGCCGGTATGAGGCCGCCACCGAGAACCTTTTTCCCCATCGGTTATCGGTTCTTCGAGCTATATGGCTGGCCCATTACCAGCTTACTAATCCGTTGGGCTATGTCGGTCACTCTGGTTCTACTGCGGATATCCTCATTTCTAAGTTTATCACGCAGAGAAACTCCGAGCATAGCGCTCTCCATAGCTCGCTGAGTGACCTTGAGCTTCCTTATCCAGCCAGCAGTGAAGGACCACGTCTCAATTCCATATGTCATCACTGGCAACACGCACTGGTTGTACAGTTTCGTTTTCAAGTTTTGAGGTATACCTGACGAGAAGATGTGCCGTAATTTCCCGCTGAACGCTGCCGAGAGTCGATTGACTCCTCGTCGAAGTTGAACTTACCTAGTCGGACTATTTGTCCCAGGTAGCATACTCGTCAACAACTTCGTGCTCCCAACAACTACTGGCATAGTGACATGAACATTAAACATGATCTTTGTTTTGTCCATGTTCATCTTAAGACCTATCCGTTGGGAGGCACTATTGAGGTCATTGAGCATAGTACTTAGGTCCTCCATTCTGCTATAAGGACTATATCGTCGGCAAATCGAAGTGAGTGATGTACTCGCCATTGATGTTAATACCGTATCTTTTCCAGTCCAGCTTGAAAACGTCTTCCAACGCAGTGGTGAAGAGTTTCGGGATATAACGTCACCCTGTCTTACACCTCTCTGCAGCTGGATAGGTTTCGTACTCTGATTCTCTACTCGGATAGCCATCGTAACCCTACTGTACAAATACTTCAGCACTCGATATACCGACAGTCAACTGGCACCGCTGAAGGACTAGCACCGCCCGAATTTCGACGGAATCAAAGGCTTTCTCATAGTCCCATACGCATGGGCAAGTGGCAGATTGTACTCTTCTCTTCTGTACAATTTGCAAAGGGTGTGTATGTGGTCTATGGTACTAAAGCCTTTTCGGAAACCGGCTTGTTTGGGAGGCTGGAAGTCGTCGAGTCTGCGCGAGACGATTCGTAATGACTCCGAAACAGCACGCAGACACGGCTCAGAAGGAAATCGGTCTGTAGTTCTTCAAGAGCGTTATCACTTTCTTGAAGAACAAGACCATGCACTTGCTCCACGCCTCCGGAGTAGTGCCACCATGGAGGACGGAATTCAAGAGGCTTTCAGAAGCTCCGATGTAATTCCATCCTCAGCTGGGGCCTTGCTATTTTTAAGTGCTGGAGAGCCATTCTAATCTCTCTCAGACTGACGTTATGGATATCTTCGGAATAGTGTCGGATAAGACTCGCTCTTGGATTGTTACCACACATGCGTGAGGCTCCAACGATGACTTGTACAGCTGCCCATAGAACTTAATCTCACTCAAAATCTCAGGTGTCCCGGAAACGATGCTGCCACACTCGGTCTTCAGCTTTGACAGTTGGCTCTTTCGGCAGACAGATCTCAGCAAAGACTTTGAGCCCTGGTTCCGCTCGATCGCTTCTTCAATACGACCAGTATTAAAGCGGTCTCGCCGCATGCATTTGGAGATCTGTCTATTCAGTTGCCTGTATGCTGTCAAATCTACTGAAGACTGCAGCTCATATCCCGTCTAACAGCCGAGATTAAGTGTTATCGGAGAGTTTTTGTGTTCTTCTGCGGCGGGTCTTGCAGAACTTATATCCGACCGCATGGACAGTGTCCACGAGCTTATCATTCATATCGTCCACTTCATTGCAGTCTTCAGGCACTGAAAACGGTTTTGTAACTGAGCTGAAAGGTTTCGGGACTTTGACACAAAGGTCATTAGACGAGTCCTCTCCAACTTAACGTTTAGGTTCAGTGTGCCTCTAACCATTCGGTGATCGCTACCAGTTTTCACCCTCGCGATCACTGAGACATCACTAAACAGTTGTCGTCTGGTCGTCATAATGAAGTCAATCTCATTTTTGTCGAACCCTCGGGGCTCGACCAGGTCCACTTCCTGTGGGACCGCTTCTGGAAGAAAGAGTTCATCATAAAGGGTTCCTCTTTCTCCATGAAGTCAGCCAGCTGGCCTTGATTCCGTTGCCTATCCCGAATTTCCTACTTTCAGCTCACTGTTCTCTCTTGTGCCTAGTTTTACGTTGAAGTCTCCATTAACACCGTATAGTGGTTTTGGAGGAATGCGGCTAGAGATATCCTCATACATTTTCTCCACCTTCTCATCGGGGTGTGACGAGGTTGGTGCGTAAACCTGTATGACCTTCAGCGAATACCGTTTAGTGATTCTGAGTATAAGGTACGCAACCCTCGTCGATACACTTCCAATCTTTACAACCAAAACCTGGTCTGGATAACAGGGAATAATTTTCATGTGGGATTAACCGCGCAGTAAAATTTCCCAGTACGGCTTGGCCCTTGATCAGTGACGTAGCTCATTGCGAGCATCTTAATGAATAGAGTGCTTACTTGGATTGGCATAGAAGAATTTTTAAGTATTGCAAATTTTTGGAAGAAATGTGTAAAATTGTGATTATTAAGAAATAAAAATGAGACAAAGCCATTAACTATCATAATTGAAGTTTTCTGTCTCTAATTTTTCATTTTTTACAAATTTATTAACATAACATAAAAACTTAAGCTATATGGAACTTTAAATTATCTTTGTAAGTTGTCAAAAACTAAAAAAAAAAAACTTATAGGATGTGTTTTATTTTTAGAATGACGAAGTACTCGATACACTTTTCAATGACATACCGCAACTTAAACAAGTGTTTGAGTTGTTGCTTGAAGATATTCAACAAGGGAAACATTTATTGCTAGTCGAGAACCAGGGATTGCAAAATATAAACATTGCAAACAGACTGTTACAGATCTTAAATCACCCTACGGAATATATAAAATTACACCGCGACACAACGATACAGTCTTTGACAGAACAGCCAAATGACATATACGAGGATTCACCACTGATCAAAGCCGTTAAATACGGCTATGTGTTAATTGTCGATAATGCAGATAAAGCGCCAACAAACGTGACATGCAGTTTAAACAGTTTAATGCAAAATGGGGAAATGGTATTGAGTGATGGTAGAATAATAATGTCCAAAAAAATTGCGAATAGTTCTGGAGGAAAATTAGCGAGTTTTATTCCTGTCCACGAAAACTTTAGAATGATAGTCATGGCTAGCCGCACTGGATTTCCGTTTTTGGAGGAAGTCTTGTCTGCTCCTCTAGGTAATTAATTTTGGATATACTTGTAGACTTCGATATGATAGAAGTTGCCATTAGTGAATGGATGGTCGTGGAACTAGTAGTATTCGTAATAGTAATAATACTGTTCATTGTTACTGGTCTTGAAGTTTTTTAGTTGGTGCTCCGAAATCTGCCGGAAGGCAATAAAATTTTGAAGCACTTAGTTACGAATTGGCCCGTTGGCGACTTTTCAATTCTTAGAATGGTATGATAAATTCTAACGCTGTGGTAACATTATTGCCGTAGCACGAAAAAGTCAGCTCTACTTTTGAGAAACACGCTCTCAAAGAATATCAGCTAAAAAAGAAGAAAAATACTTTTGTGTTTTACTGGTTGCAAGGAATTCCATTATAAGCCTCTTGGATTACAACACATCTCCACTTTGATTTTTATTCCATAATAGATATACGTATCTATATACAATTTACTTAATACCAGCAAGTGAATTGTGACAGACTCATGCGATTTAGACAAGAAATTTTCAGCGTGACTATTAGGTTATATTATATGGGTCGAATTTAGAAACAACCAACTTAATCGGTGTTTCCGTCATAAGCAGGTCTTGATGGTGCATGTTTGAAACTTTCACCGACATGAATTCATTAATAATTAAATAAAGCGACCGTGTCGAGAACTCTATACAACCTATATATTCTATCACATTAGAGACATAACATTATTCTTTCTTTTAATTGAGTCATATACTCGTATATTTGATGACTGTGGCGCAGTGGCTCAACAATAAGTTGCGGCGCTGAGTGTCACGGGTTCGAATCCCTCAAAGAACTAGTATTTTTATGGCCTAGAAATAATTGCTCCAGATTTGAATTTTTGTCCTTGTAAAATGTATGTATGTAAACTACCTCCACGAGACTTGAGAAAATCCTAATGAGGTGTAACGTTTTTTTAAAAAAGAAAAAGTAATATTGTTCTTATAGAAATCCTTTATTACAGTATTCAAAGGTGGCCAGATAGGCACGACCGTCAAAGCAGTCGGCTCTAGCCCAGTGGTGACCACTGTTGTGTTGGGTGGCTATGGTACGGGACCACATACTGCTACAGCTGTAGCCACAGGTACAGCTGTCGCCACGGCAACAGCATTGACTTATGGTATGGGAAGCTCGACTGCTACGGCAACTGCTTCCGGCTCATCAGTAGCCACTGCCATAGCACACTCATACGACGCAGGAGTCGTCACCGCCACAGTTACTACTTCTGGCTCATCATTTAGCTCGGGCTCAGCAGACGCATATAACGCAGGACGCGCCACTGCTACAGTAACTTCTACTGGTTCATCTGCTGCCGGCGCCATAGCACGAGCACAAGACTCAGGAGTTGCCACCGCCACGGCTTCCACTACTGGCTCGGCGTCCGTCAAGGCCAGAGCAATCGCCAGGGGTAATCAAGTCGTCACTGATACACAAGTTAGGCCCTGAACCTAAATTTTTAAAATCTTTTATAATAAGTATCATATTAAATATCTTCCATTGTATGATGATTTTAAATTCCCTTTTTTATTTTATTAAATGTTTCTGAAATGTTTTATTTATGTTAACTGTATAATATTAGGCATTTCTAACCTCAAATAATGATGATTATTAGGAAATTGTTTTAGATTTACACTAAATAAATATCAAAATATGAATTATTAAGGCTTTAAGATATTCTGTCTTAGCTCTCAGAGGTGACAGCGCAACTGTGGACTTCTTTGTTTGAATTTGGTTGCAGGTGTCCATGGGCTGCAGAAGCCACATACAATCAGATGGACTTCGTTAGTTACTTCAATTTTATAAAAAAAATATTATGCGAAATTGTATGCCTAAAGTTTTTGAACCTTTTCGGGTTCATCAGCTTTGTCGTTAAAAGAATTGAGATCTGAACGGGTAGCAAGCTCCATAGAAGTTCCCAGAACGTTGTAATTTTTTTTAATAGAATAAGGGTGACAAATGGGCACACAGTCCACCTGATGGTAAGTGGATGCTGTGACCCATAGACATCTACATTTATCCTCGATTAAGAATAAAAATGCAGATGCGTCGTTACCCCTGAGGACTAAGATGGAATGCCTCGTTTCCAGTAAAAAGGGTCTCCGGTTCTCTACACTTACCATACGAAACACAGCAGTCTTAAGCTACTATTTTACGCTGGTGTTCTGTGAGAGTGTGGTCCTACCCCGGTCGAGCCAACCCATTTGTGCTACAACTAATATAGCTGCAGCCTGGCTCTGCCACGTATAAAACATTTTTATAAATTTTAAATATTAAGCAATTTCACTATTTATACCAACTGATCATGGCAAACAGTGCAATCAATCTACGCCGCCCCCTGCACACATCATTGCAGGATTGCCCTTTTACGATAGGTAAGTGAGACAATAGTTATAAGCACATACCATAAGTACATATATAAACTAAAACATAGAAACATCAAAGCAGACTTGCGAATTCATTCAGAGAACATCCGAATAAATCAATCTGCTTATAACCGCAATTATTTTTAATTATATTTTAATTAAAAAAATATTCGTAGTAAATTAATTAGTTATAAATAAATGTGGCAAATCATGAACAAAACACTTATTTTAAGTTGCTAATAAGCATATCCCGACACAAGTTCAAATTTAAATGACGAAGTAGTAGCACTTACCTCGTTTTTTCAGGAAGCCATTCCAAGATTAAACATTATTTGCTAGACAGTGTATTAACATTTGATTTTTAGAATTGCATCGCTCATGGTGATAGGATTTACTGCAGGGTATTAAAATTGTCATCCGGGGTTTGCTTAGTGTAATAGGATATAAAATAACTGTATGTACCAATATATAATAAAACATCATAGCTGTGTATTGTAATATTTATAGCTGTATATTGTAATATTTATAATAGCAAAATATTATGACTAAGCATCATATTAGTCTGTGAGAGCAGCAATTTGGCACTATGAATAATATAGATAATATTAGTAACAATCTTTTTGATAAGCGTTTATAGCCATGTTGGAAATGAAATATGACAAAAACAGTATCTTTGCCATACTTTTGTAACCAAGCATTATTAAACAATATTTTAAAATGAAATGAATTAAATAGAATAGAATAGAATAGAATAATTTTTATTTAATATTGATTACGAGTAATTCTTATTGAGTATAATTTTTTTACTTTACCACTGGTTCGAAAAAAATCCTCTGTCCAGGGAAGAACCAGCAAGAAACCCAGCTTGACTGTTATCAATTAAATATTTTTTTGTTCAATTAAATATTTAAACTTGGTAATAGTGAGACTTTGTATATTTTCTGGGACTTTTGTAATAGCGTATACATTGCCCCAAGAATGAATTACTGACTCTGTGGAGTCGAGAAACTGGTATCACTAGCTTGTGTTTGTTCTTAGTATTTACAGAATGTATATCACTTTTTTACTAAAACTACCTTTGTTTTGTGAACACACATTAAATTTTCGTAAATATACTGAGAGGCCAAAGTTAATATATTTATTTCTTTAAATTTATTTCTAAGAGACTCTCGGTTTTAGGTTGTAAATAGCTCTAATGGCCCTTCTATAAAACAAAAATAGTTTCTGAATCAGCGCATTTCCCATAGCAAAATCCTATAAACATTATGCTATGGAAATAACTGAAATATACTAATCTAGCTGTCTCGACACTAGGAAGACCTCTAATCTTTTTTACAGTAGGCTGCAGAACTTAGTCTGTTTGCGTTTGATATATGGGGCCCCACTGAAGCTTTGCGTCGAGAGTGATGCCAAAAAAAACGGAGGATTTAACAGGGCTCAGTTCTTTTCCATTTAAAAACACATTGAAATTCAGATTTTTAACATTCGTTGTTGTAAATTTAATACATTTAGTTTTATTGCCGTTTAATTGTAATTATTTACGTTAAACCAATGCACTAATTTTGATATAGCGTTATTCACTTGTCACTTAAATGATAGACGTTTAGTATAAAATCAGGGAAGTATCATGAGCAAATAATACTATATCATGATTATCCCTACAAGGGAAGGTAAGTCATTAATATACCTAAAAATAGGAATGGGCCTATAATCGAGCCCTGAGGGACGTGGTAGAGCCATGCTGCAGCTATATTAGTAGTATAGTTGTAGTATGAATGGGTCGGCTGACCAAGGAACCACGCTCTCACAGAATACCAGCGTAAAATAGCAGCTACCACTGCTGTGTGTTTCTATGGTGAGTGTAGAGAACCGGAGACCCTTTTACTGGTAGGCATTCCATCTTAGTCCTCACGGTGACAACGCATCTGCATTTGATTCTTTATTGAAGATAGATGTAGATGTTTATGGGTCACAGCAACCACTTACCATCAGGTGGACTGTGTGCTGTTTCTCACCCTATCCTATAAAAAAAAAACTTTTACCATTGATAATAACTTTCTGCATTCTATTAATAATAAGAAATAATAAGTTTAAGCGCTGTGTTTGACACTGTAGCTTCCTTGATTAATGTCTCATGGTGAACACAGTCGAAGGTCTTGAAAGGTTACAAAATATATCCAAAGCATCCTCTGAATTCTAAACCATGCACAAAAATATGTTTTATAAGTTCTACTCCGGCATCGGTAAAACCAAATTCATTTTATGAAGCAATTTATTAATATTAAAAAATTTAACATCTGATCTAAAATATTTTTTCAAAATTTTACTTAACGTTGGTAGTACAGAAATTGGTCTAAACTTTAGGGTCTAATACCACCAGATTTCAATAAAGGACTTTAATATGTTTCATTAGATCAGAAACACACCAGATCCGATGCTTGTATTAAAAATTATGGCTAGATAAGTTGCTATTGTATCTAATATTGTTAATCAGCTATAATAAAAATATTCTTTTAATTTAATACCATAAAATAACTCCTCTCTAATCTTCCTTTAAATGAAGGTAAAGTCAGCAACAAATCAAGCTACCACGCTGCCTTATTTATCTTCATCTCGCTATCTTCATGCAATAAGACCTATTATTCAATGAAAAAGCTTAACCTTTGCTGACTGTAACCTTCATACTTTATTATTTGCTTAATTCGTGATCAATAATAAAGTTTTGTATTTTAAATATTTATACTAATATTTCTCTCGTAAAAAAGAGCTACAGGTTTAAATCTGCGGCAAAGTGGTTTTATTTCATCGTACAATAATAAATTGCTTACTATTAAGTCACCATGATCCTGCCTACTGCATTGATTTTACTCAACAGCGTCGTGTAAATAAGCTTAAACCTGATTGAAGAATGGTCCACGTCGCATGCGGCGTAGGCAGCGTTCAGCATACATTTTGAGCGGCCTCCAAAACAGTACGTAACGGTCGTCGTTTAGGACACTGTAATACACGAGCGTATGTTTATCATACACCCCAAATGTCCCGCCCCACCAAACTCTCCACTGAGTCCTTACTCTTAGACTTTATAACCACGCAAAAACAAATTAGATACAATAGAGAACCGGAGACCCTTTTACTGGATAGGAGGCATTCCATCTTAGTCCTCAGGGGTGACAGCGCATCTGAATTTGGATTGTTAATCAGATAGATAGATGTTTATGGGCCAGTATCCATATACCATCAGGTGGCTGTGTACCACTTGTCACCCTTATACTATAAAAAAGACTATTGGACGTAGATAATTGAGACTTTGCATAGTTATAATATGCTACAGAAACACATAAGAGAGTTTTTCAGAATTGCATTAATATCATACGTCCAGCAACACCTATAATTTAAATATTGATTAGCAACATAAAAATATGCAAATATTTATATTTAAATTTGAGTAGATATACCTAGTTCTATTCACGGAAAACGGTGGCGCCGTTAGAGAACCAACTAGCCCATGTATGCCGTAAGTGTCGTAGGAGGTCACAGAGAGAAACTGAAACAGGTGGGACAGCAGCATACAGGATTTCAAATTACAAGGTTAATACATCTAGAAAAGCTAAGAATTATTACATTAGGACGTCGACGAAAAGTAGTAAGAAAGTACTCGAAAAGTCAGGAATATAAAATAAGTTAATAAACACGATAAAATCCGTAAAAACTTGTTTCATTCAATGTGTAAGTGTTTACGTAAACATAAATCATTGTGATGATAAAAAGATAAAATGCTTTATTTATATACCTATCAGCAATATTATTTAAGATAACTTTAATAAGATTTAAATAATATTGATTGGGGATCTGTAGGCTCGCTAGATAACATTGATTTAATGTTTTATAAGTTTAATTGCTTGATATTATCCCTATTAGACATTTATGCTTCACTCTACACGGTTAAAATTAAAGGCAACTAAAAGTTACCCTGGATAACTGATATATAACGGTTGACAATGAATTTACATAATTAAGCTTATAAAAGATATCGAAGGACCCAATGATTTTAATAGGAAGGATACGCACATCTAAGCATTTTACTTATACCTTCTTCATACAAAAGTAGCACCATCTGTCATAACACATACGAACTACATGAGTACCGCGTTGCATTATCGACGACGTAACCAGGGCTGGATTGAAATATAATAATTATTCATAGGGTGTAGTATGTAGTATCGTAATAAATATTATAAATAATAAATAAAAATAAAAATACATTTATTGCTCAATAATACTATTTCATAAATTAGTGGTGAAACAACCCCAGAGAGTAATTTAGTACCTCATGTTGGTGTAACAGAAACAGAAACTTTTTTATTTAATATAGATAATAAATAATACTTGTTGAAAGTCACTCTTTTGTTTAATTACCACTGATTCGAAAACCTCTGTCCTAGGAAGGACCAAAGAAACCCAGGGACTTTTTAAAATAACAGCTTACGATCATGTATGTTACACAATCAACCACACAAAACAAATTAGAAATAGCTTGGTAGCGAACAACTCATTCCCAGGGGTTATCATCATCAATAAATTCCTTAATATTATACTCGTAATAACCCTTTTTATACAAACTATGTTCAATAAAGTTTTTGAATTTTGAGCAGGCCGAATTTTGTATATTTTCTGGGATTTTGTTGTAAAAGCGTATACATCGCCTCAAGAATGAATTACTGACTCACTGGAGTTGAGTAACTGGTACTACAAGCTTGTGTTTGTTCCTAGTATTTACAGAATGAATATCACTTATTTTTGTATAACTACTTTTATTTTTGTGTACGTACATTACATTTTCATAAATGTATTGAGAGGCCAAAGTTAATATATATTAATTTTAAACTTTGTCGGAGCGACTCTTTAGGTTTTAAATCATAGATTGCTCTTATGGCCCTCTTCTGTAAAACAAATATAATTTCAGTGTCAGTCGCGTGTCCCCATAGCAAAATACCATACGACATTATGCTATGGAAGTAGCTAAAGTAAACAAGTCTAGCTGTTTCACACTGGCAAGATTTCTAATCTTTTTACAGCATATGCAGAACTAAGTCTGCTTGCTAACTTTCATATATGGGGGCTCCATTGAAGCTTCACGTCTTGTTTTATTCCAAGAAAAATGGTGGTATCGACAAAACTCAGTTCCTCCCCATTTAAAATAACACTAGTATTTAATTGTCTGACATTTGGAGTCATGAACTTCATACATTTCGTTTTGGTGCTATTTAAATGCAAGTTATTAACATTAAACCAATTTACTAATTTAGATATAGCATTATTTACTTCGTCATATTTTAATAATTGTCGTTTTAGTTTGAAAATTAATGAAGTGTCATTAGCAAATAATAATATATTATGGTTATCCCCTACTATGTAAGGTAAGTCATTAATATATACAAGAAGCAGAAAGAGGCCGAGAATTGAGCCTTGAAGCACGCCCATTTGTACTATCGACCCGGAAGAGTTCATACTATTAATGACAACTTTTTGCGTTCTGTTACTTAAATATGAAACAATTAATTTACGAGCATTACTTCTTACACCGTGTGTTTCGCTCTTACCCTGGTGCTTTATACATTTATACTGTACTATGCCACTATACTACGCGAAAATACCATAATTTTATCTTCAAGTCGACCGACTTGTATTATTGGTGGGGGCTTTTAATATTTACCCTACAATATCGAGCGAGAATTTCTGTATGTTCGGCAACACCAAATCAGGCAACGACAGGGTAGGCGAGGATTCCTCATGTGATGTTTTACTATCCCGGTCGTTCTGACAGAGACGATATCATGTTCATAGCAGTATTTTTGAATTTGCTATGAATATGATATCGTAATGCAATTTTATTTTAATTCAATACAAAAACGCCGAAAAATGAAACGTATAGATACGATAGATGCGTGACGTGAAAACCCCGGCGCATGGGTAAAACATGAAGCGTCAAACGTGATATAATTTAGGACAAAAGCATAACTTTATTTTCCATGTATTTTGAGGGTATAACCAACCCTCAGGGGCAAGACGGGTTATGTCGGACCTGCACCGACTAAAACCCCATGGTGTTCCACCTTCGTCGCGTATTGGCAGGGCCACGGAACGCTTTGCACACCCTCCTCGGGAGAGGATTATCTCCCATCTCCTTCTCAGGTAAAGCGCACCAGAACATACGTGGTAGAGCCCTGCTGCAGCTATGTTAATAGTATAGTTGTAGCACGAATGGGTCGGCTCGACCAGGGAAGGACCACGGTCCACAGAATACCAGGTAAACAGCAGCTTAATGCTGCAGTGTTTCGTATGGTGAGTATAGAGAACCGAGACCCTTTTACTAGAAAAGAGGCGTTCTATCTTAGTCCTCACGGCTGACAACTCATCTGCATTTAAATTCGCAAACGAAGATAGATGTAGATTTCTATGCCACAGCAACCACTTACCATCAGGTGGACTGTGTGCTGTTTTCACCCTTATTCTATAAAAAAAAACACATGGCACGCCCTCCTCCGCGGCCTCCAACTTCACATGCGCAACGGACGCCCCCGTGTCCGATGCGCGAAGACCATGGGGCCAGGAAATACTAGCACTCAGAAGCACCAGCCTTCCTGACCACAGCGGCGGATCTGATCTATGGCTCCGCCGCCAACCAAGATTCGGCTGCGGAGGGTAGGGAGAGTGGTGCCTCGTAATAACAACACTCGGCTCCTCCCGCAGCCCCACCACCACCGCATCAATTAACGGTGCGGCCCCTTCAGAGTCACGGAGGATAGGGCGAGTGGCGCATCGCCATACCAACACTCCTCTTCCTCCGCGACTCCACCTCTACTGCAGCGGTAGTGGGAGAGGACTCTCGCCGCAGCCCACCGACACATCCGAAGTGGGCTCGCCGCTGCCCACTGGAGTGGCCACCGGGCCAGCCCTACACCACGGGCCAGCCAAGGGTTTCTTGTTCAGCGCGTGACCAAGCCATTTATTATTAAGCCCCTGCCACGACGCCACGGAATCCGTTGGGGGGTCTGAACTATTTTAGGCCAACGCATTAATAGTTGCGCGGTTGGCCTGATACTTACGCTATTAATATATAAGTCAATGGAAGGACCACTTTAGAGAACATAACAAAATTTCAAAGATCTCAAAACTGGTACTAACTTGTGTATCTATTAAAACCGTGCTATCTTTTGAAATATCTTAGACCGATAAGCATCTTACCTTTTCCATCAAAACTTTTAGAGAATGCTGTTTTGTTTACACATAATAATGTATATTGAAAAAAATTTTATTATATTTTCAGTCGATTTCAAGGTCTACTATTATTATATTGTTTATACCATCCATATACATCGAACAAGATAAATTATGGAACGATTTTAACTCTATTACATTTTCACGAGTCTTAATATAACTTTCTTCTATCTAAATTAGCATATTACGGTCTTTAATCATGTCAGTTGGTTCCATAGTTGTTTATATCAGCGATCTCAATCTGTTTAACTATTTAAGAGTAATGGTTTCACGTTACATAGCCTCAAGTCGTTGAACGAGGCGCCCTCAAAGTTTCATGTTTGTCCTTTTCCTTCATCATATATTTCACTGATCTTGTTAGAATATTCCAACACTGTAAATATCATTGCTACCTGATGATGTCAACTGTACATTTGAAAACCCGGTTAGGTTCAATAATGTTGGGAGACCTCCACTAGTTGTGTCAAGCAGCTACATTTACACCAATAATAAAATAAACTTTTCCTTTAAAACTTTTACTATCAACTTATAGCGTCATTACAAATTATAAGGATCGGTTGCCACCTAAGACAACCTCGACCTATGACACACAACGCACGCACCCTGAGGACTGACGAGAAGATCCTGAGCTGGAAGAAGAGATAGACGTTGCGCTGGGATATTATAGGATTATCGGAGGTCCGAAGAGAGGGGAGACACTGTAATCCTCGAACCGGCAACTTGTTCTATCACCAGGAAGGCGACCATCTGTCCCAAGGAGGTGTCGGATATATCGTCCACAAGTCTCTTTAACAACTTTATAAAGATTGTGAGTGTGTCGATGAGGTTGTGTACCATACTCAGAATCACCAAACGGTATTCGTTGAAGGTCATACATTTACGCACCAACCTCGGCACATCCTGATGAGAAATTGAGGAAATGTATGAGGATATCTTAAAGCCATGCATTCCTCCAAAACCCACTATACGATGTTAATGGGAGAGTTCGACGTAAACTAGGCACAAGAGAGAACGGTGAGCTGAAGATAGGGAAATTCAATTGGGCCACGGAACCTAAGGCCAGAAGCTGAATCATGGAGAAAGAGGACTCTTTATGATAAAATCTTTTTCCAGAAGCGGCCCCACAGGAAGTGGACATGGTCGAGCCCCGACGGTTAGACAAAATGAGATTGACTTATTATGATGACAGCGACAACTGTTCAGTGATGTCTTAGTGATCGCGAGGATGAAAACTGTAGCGATCACTGAATGGTTAGAGGCACACTGATACTAAGCGTTGTTGAGAGGTCTTGTCTATTGAAGTCAACGCCCGTCCTCGTGCTCTAATCCAAAGTCTCGAAACTTTCAGCTCAAGCTACAAACCAAGCATAGGAATAAATAGCTCGTGGAAACTGTCCATGTGGTTGGAGCTAAGTTCTGCAAGACCTGCTGCAGAAGAACACAAAACTCTCCGATCACACTTTACTCTTATGGCTGTTAGACGAGAAATGAAGCTGCAGTCTTCAACAGATTTGACAGCATACAGGCAACTGAACAGACAGATCTCCAAATGCATGCGGGATTTTATGCAACTTCAATACAGCTCGTATTGAAGAAGGATCGAGGAACCAAGGCTCCAAAGTTTACAAAGATCTGTCTGCCAGAAGAGCCAAATGTCAAAGCTGAAGACCGAGAGGCAGAATCGTTTCTGGACACCTGAGACTGAGGAGATAGAGAGGTTCTATAGGTTCTATAGGTTCTATGGGCAGCTGTGCACGTCATCGTTAGAGCCACACGCAAGTGTGAGTAACGATCCAAGAGCAAGTCTTATCCGACACTATTTCGATGATGTCCCGGACGTCAGTCTGAGCGAGATTAGAAAGGCTTCCAGCACCATATAAACATCAATGCCCAAGGCGAGAATGAAATTAGAGCGGAGTTTGAAAGCGGGTGAAAACCACTACTTGAAGTCTTTCAGACTTTTAATTTTGTCCTCCATCGTGGCACTAATCCGGTGGAGTGAGTGAAGTAGGTCTTGTTCTTCAAGAAAGGCGACAACGCTGTCTTGAAAACTACAAACCAATTTCTGAGCGGCTTCACGTGCTGTTTTCGAGTCATTACGAATCATCTCACACGCAGACTCGACGACTTCCAGCCTCCCGAACAAGCCGGTTTCCAAAAGGCTTTAGTAACATAAACCACACACATACCCTTCGGCAAATTGTACAGAAGACAGAAGAATAATCTGCCTTTGCCTTGCGTACGTGGACTATAAGAAAGCCTTTGATTTCGTCGAAATTTGGGCGGTGCTACAGTCCTTCAGCGGTGTCAAGTTGACTGACGGTTTATCGAAGTGCTGAAATGTATGTACAGCAGCGCTACGATGATGATACGAGAGTTGGCAGAGTACGAAACCCATCCAACTACAGAGAGGTGTAAGACAGGTGACGTTATCCCGAAACTCTTCAGCGTGCATTGAAGACGTTTTCAAGCTACTGGAATGGAAAGGATACGGTATTAACATCAATGGCGAGTACATCAGTCACCTTCGATTTGTCGACGATATAGTCCTTATGGCAGAATTGCTGGAGGACCCAGCACTATGCTCAATGACCTCAATAGTGCCTCTCAGCGGATATGTCTTAAGAAGAACATGGACAAAACAAACATCGTAATGTCCATGTCACAACTATGCCGGTAGTTGAGAGCACTAAGCTCGAAGTTGTTGACGACTGTTTACCTGGGACAAATAGTCCAACTAGGTAAGTCCAACTTCGACCGAGAGGTCAACCGATGGATTCAACTCGGCTGGGCAGCGTTCGGGAAATAACGACACATCTTCTCGTACCTCAAAACCTGAAGACGAGATTGTACAACCAGTGCGTGTTGCCAGTGGTGACTTATGGATCTGAAACTTGGTCCTTCACTGCTGGCCGTATGAGGACGCCCAAGATCGCTCAGCGAGCTATGGAGAGGGCTATTCTCGGGGTTTCCCTGCATGATAATCTTAGAAATGAGGATATTCGCAGTAGAACCAGAGTGACCGACATAGCCCAACGGATTAGTAAGCTGGCGGCAATGGGTTGCCATATAGCTCGAAGAACCGACATCCGATGCGGAAAAAGGTTCTCGAGTGGCAGCCTGTACCGGTAAGAAGTGTAGGCGACCCTCCACTAGATGGAGTGACGGCCTGGTAAAACATGCAGGAAGTCGATGGATGCAGGTGGCTCAGGACCGTGCTTTGTGGCATTCCTTGGGTGAGGCCTATGTTCAGTAGTAGACTTGTGAAGGGCTGTAATGATGATGATAATGATGACTGTATACCGTGAAACCTGGCAACTTTGGCATTTTTAGAAGTACTTAAAGTTTAGGACCAATTTTCTAACACAAAAGGTACTTTCATAATGTTAATGTTAAAATTTACACTATATTCTTCATAGATTTGGTGTTAATAGTGATTTAAACAAATACTAACATTAAATAGACAAAATACTCAAAAATAGAAAATATAATATTATTAATCTACTTTTAAACTCTTGCCATCAGGCTTATAATTAAAATAATAGGATTTGACTTCAAGGTTTAAGGATAGTTTACTCATAATAATTATATACACAACACTCAGAGTTATGATTTGCTCCTATAATTGTGTTGCAAATAACAAAGTTTACGCTTGGGTATAGTTATTCTCCCATTTTCATTTATATACTAACTTGAAAATCTGTCATAGTTGTAAAAATCCTTGATTACGTACTTTACAATTTTTTTTAATTAAATTTGTCACTATAATTTAAGCAAAAATCTAAAATAAATGAAACAAAATAATCTCCTTAAAATTAAAACCAAATTGGTGCAATAATAATCTTAAATCAATTATAGATAGATAAAAGTTGGTACAATAATTTTAAGTATTCGTTTTTTCTATTACGATCAGTTAAAAAATAATTGTAGTCAATGTAAATTTTGTTTACTCAATAGCAAAACATTCATAATCATTAAAAATGACACTGTTAATGGTCTAAATTAATATCAACACACTAATTTGAAATTATGAAAAATACTGAGTAGTAATAATATTATAAATGCTTGTTAACTCAGTAAAAATAATATAGATTTCTCTTTTCTTTTCCTTCACTTTTGATAAAGATGAATCGATTGACAACTTATTTGGTAAAATTGGTTTAATGGGCTGCTACGGAGAAATATCGATACAAACATAGTACATGCACAGAATGTTAAGTACAGAACCCTTTCTTTAAATCGTCGTAATTGGTTAAAATATAGGTTGAAAGTGCCAACCCCTAGTTGTAGCAAAACATAGCAAAGTATAACTTTGCCATGTTAGTTTTGTAGATAAATGTTAAGCCCAACATGTTAAAAAATATATTTCATTTCTTAACCATTAATATAACGTTACTACAAATATATAGATGCCTATATTCAGTATTTCAAATAAATCAACAAAAGTTCTGGAGCACTCAAGAAAGAGGTTACTTTGCCGGCACAATTCCGCGTTACAATAAAATGCCAAAATTAACTCTAATGTTGCCATCAAAAACAGTAGTGTCAATTTGTTATTGTATTTTCATCCAAAAAATGGCATATCTCGAAGAACGTTGCATTTTCCGTGTTAATCGTAAGTTTTACCACATACCCTGATGGCAAAGTTAACTTCCATTGGTAAAGTTATTATTTTGACTGTACGCATTAAGAACGACAAAGCAAACCATTTAGTTCGAATGCGTAGTATGTCCACAAAAAAGGGTGAGACCAGTCGAGGATCTTTGGTCCAATGATGGAATGGAGGGGAAGGAATTTAGTCATGCAATTCAAATTCAAATTTGCTTGCGCATATTTTCCGAAATGTATCTTGTAAAAAGCCAAAATTGGCTACTTTGCGCCTGTGCTCTGTGCTTGAGGGTTAGATTGATTCTAACCAATAAGCTGCGAAATTAAGTTTTGCAATTTTTAATTAGTTTAGAGAGCTGACTCATAAAGCAATAGCTATATTAGTGCAGTGGTTATTTATACAAAATTTCTTACTTTCACGGTATCATGTCCTATAGTGTATTAATGTGGGGATTTGCAATCGGATTGGAAGCAATATTTATTTTGCAATAGCGATTCAGGCTATCTATAACTTGGGCCCTCGCGGATCGCTAAGCAACATTTTCAAGGAGAATTCTGACACTTCCATGGTTGTTAATTTTGAAAATATTATATGTAACTACGTAGGTACGGAAAATTTTAAAATTATTAGATAAAAGCAGAAAACGGGTCGAGGTAATAAGCTAGACGTTCCTAAAAGACAGTTTTTTTTTTTGTATGGAGAATGCCCACCAAAACTGTGATGACTGTAATGAAATGTATGTAGATTTATTCCTTATAACTTAGATTACCATAGTAATATTAGTTGTACCATATATAAAGGGAATACTGAGAAAATAATCAAACGGCAATCTCATTATAACCTAAAATGCCATAAGGCGACGGTCTAAAACCTAGTTTTTATTGATATCCTATGTTATAATAGTGCACTGTGAATAATAAACAGTATAAAAGTTGTAGGTTCTTCGAATTCCATATGTCATCACTGGCAACACGCACTGGTTGTACAGTTTCGTTTTCAAGTTTTGAGGTATACCTGACGAGAAGATGTGCCGTAATTTCCCGAACGGTGCCGAGTCGATTGACCTCTTCGTCGAAGTTAGACTTACCTAGTCGGACTATTTGTCCCAGGCAAGCATACTCGTCAACAACTTCGTGCTCCCAACAACTACCGGCATAGGTGTGACATGGACATTAAACATGATCTTTGTTTTGTCCATGTTCATCTTAAGACCTATCCGTTGGGAGGCACTATTGAGGTCATTGAGCATAGTGCTTAGGTCCTCCAGCAATTTTGCCATAAGGACTATATCGTCGGCAAATCGAAGGGGAGTAATGTACTTGCCAGTGATGTTAATACCGTATCTTTTCCAGTCCAGTAGCTTGAAAACGTCTTCCAACGCAGCGGTGAAGAGTTTTGGGGATATAACGTCACCCTGTCTTACACCTCTCTGCAGCTTGATAGGTTTCGTACTCTGATTCTCTACTCGGATAGCCATCGTTGCCCTACTGTACAAATACTTCAGCAATTCGATATACCGACAGTCAACTTGGCACCGCTGAAGGGACTATAGCACCGCCCGAATTTCGACGGAATCAAAGGCTTTCTCATAGCCCACATACGCAAGGCAAAGTGGCAGATTGTACTCTTCTGTCTTCTGTACAATTTGCCAAAGGGTGTATGTGTGGTCTATGGTACTAAAGCCTTTTCGGAAACCGGCTTGTTCGGGAGGCTGGAAGTCGTCTCTCGAAAATAGCACGTAGACGCGGCTCAGAAGGGAAATCGGTCTGTAGTTCTTCAAGAGAGCGTTATCGCCTTTCTTGAAGAATAAGACCACCGCACTTCTGCTCCACGCCACCGGAGTAGTGCCACCATGGAGGACGGAATTGAAGAGGCTTTCAGAAGCTCCAATGTTAAGGTGCTGGAGAGCCATTCTAATCTCTCTCAGACTGACGTCCGGGATATCTTCGGAATAGTGTCGGATAAGACTCGCTCTTGGATTGTTACTCACACTTGCGTGTGGCTCCAACGATGACTTGTACAGCTGCCCATAGAACTAATCTTACTCAAAATCTCAGGTGTCCCGGAAACGATGCTGCCACACTCGGTCTTCAGCTTTGACAGTTGGCTCTTTCTGGCAGACAGATCTCTAGCAAAGACTTTGGAGCCCTGGTTCCGCTCGATCGCTTCTTCAATACGACCAGTATTAAGTTGCGTAAGTCTCGCCGCATGCATTTGGAGATCTGTCTATTCAGTTGCCTGTATGCTGTCAAATCTACTGAACTGCAGCTTCATATCCCGTCTAACAGCCATGAGATTAAAAGTGTTATCGGAGAGTTTTTGTGTTCTTCTGCGGCGGGTCTTGCAGAACTTAGCTCCGACCACATGGACACTTTCCACGAGCTTATCATTCATATCGTCCACTTCATTGCAGTCTTCTAGGCACTGAAAACGGTTTTGTAACTCGAGCTGAAAGGTTTCGGGACTTTGGACTAGAGTAAAGTTGACTTCATTAGACGAGTCCTCTCCAACTTAACGTTTAGGTTCAGTGTGCCTCTAACCATTCGGTGATCGCTACCAGTTTTCACCCTCGCGATCACTGAGACATCACTGAACAGTTGTCGTCTGGTCGTCATAATGAAGTCAATCTCATTTTTTGTCGAACCCTCGGGGCTCGACCAGATCCACTTCCTGTGGGGCCGCTTCTGGAAGAAAGTTCATCATAAAGGTTCCTCTTTCTCCATGAAGTCAGCCAGCTGCCGCTTGGATTCAATTGCCTATCCCGAATTTCCTACTTTCAGCTCACCGTTCTCTCTTGCCTAGTTTTACGTTGAAGTCTCCATTAACACCGTATAGTGGGTTTGGAGGAATGCATGGCTCTAGAGATATCCTCATACATTTTCTCCACCTTCTCATCGGGGTGTGACGGTTGGTGCGTAAACCTGTATGACCTTCAGCGAATACCGTTTAGTGATTCTGTAGCAAATGCGCAACCCTCGTCGATACACTTCCAATCTTTACAACCAAAACCTGGTCTGGATAACAGGGAATAATTTTCATGTGGGATTAACCGCGCAGTAAAATTTCCCAGTACGGCTTGGCCCTTGATCAGTGACGTGTTGCTCATTGCGAGCATCTTAATGAATAGAGTGCTTACTTGGATTGGCATAGAAGAATTTTTAAGTATTGCAAATTTTTGGAAGAAATGTGTAAAATTGTGATTATTAAGAAATAAAAATGAGACAAAGCCATTAACTATCATAATTGAAGTTTTCTGTCTCTAATTTTTCATTTTTTACAAATTTATTAACATAACATAAAAACTTAAGCTATATGGAACTTTAAATTATCTTTGTAAGTTGTCAAAAACTAAAAAAAAAAAACTTATAGGATGTGTTTTATTTTAGAATGTACTCAATACACTTTTCAATGACATACCGCAACAAACAAGTGTTTGAGTTGTTGTGAAGATATTCAACAAAGGAAACATTTATTGCTAGTCGAGAACCAGGGATTGCAAAATATAAACATCGCAAACAGACTGTTACAGATCTTAAATCACCTACGGAATATATAAAATTACACCGCGACACAACGATACAGTCTTTGACAGAACAGCCAAATGACATATACGAGGATTCACCACTGATCAAAGCCGTTAAATACGGCTATGTGTTAATTGTCGATAATGCAGATAAAGCGCCAACAAACGTGACATGCAGTTTAAACAGTTTAATGCAAAATGAAATGGTATTGAGTGATGGTAGAATAATAATGTCCAAAAAAATTGCGAATAGTTCTGGAGGAAAATTAGCGAGTTTTATTCCTGTCCACGAAAACTTTAGAATGATAGTCATGGCTAGCCGCACTGGATTTCCGTTTTTGGAGGAAGTCTTGTCTGCTCCTCTAGGTAATTAATTTTGGATATACTTGTAGACTTCGATATGATAGAAGTTGCCATTAGTGAATGGATGGTCGTGGAACTAGTAGTATTCGTAATAGTAATAATACTGTTCATTGTTACTGGTCTTGAAGTTTTTTAGTTGGTGCTCCGAAATCTGCCGGAAGGCAATAAAATTTTGAAGCACTTAGTTACGAATTGGCCCGTTGGCGACTTTTCAATTCTTAGAATGGTATGATAAATTCTAACGCTGTGGTAACATTGTGCCGTAGCACGAAAAGTCGGCTCTACTTTTGAAAACACGCTCTCAAAGAATATCAGCTAAAAAGCAGAAAAATACTTTTGTGCTTTACTGGTTGCAGGAATTCCATTTAAGCCTCTTGGATTACAACACATCACTTTGATTTTTATTACATAATAGATATATTATCTATATACAATTTACTTACCAACAAGTGAATTGTGACAGACTCATGCGATTTAGACAAGAAATTTTCAGCGTGACTATTAGGTTATATTATATGGGTCGAATTTAGAAACAACCAACTTAATCGGTGTTTCCGTCATAAGCAGGTCTTGATGGTGCATGTTTGAAACTTTCACCGACATGAATTCATTAATAATTAAATAAAGCGACCGTGTCGAGAACTCTATACAACCTATATATTCTATCACATTAGAGACATAACATTATTCTTTCTTTTAATTGAGTCATATACTCGTATATTTGATGACTGTGGCGCAGTGGCTCAACAATAAGTTGCGGCGCTGAGTGTCACGGGTTCGAATCCCTCAAAGAACTAGTATTTTTATGGCCTAGAAATAATTGCTCCAGATTTGAATTTTTGTCCTTGTAAAATGTATGTATGTAAACTACCTCCACGAGACTTGAGAAAATCCTAATGAGGTGTAACGTTTTTTTAAAAAAGAAAAAGTAATATTGTTCTTATAGAAATCCTTTATTACAGTATTCAAAGGTGGCCAGATAGGCACGACCGTCAAAGCAGTCGGCTCTAGCCCAGTGGTGACCACTGTTGTGTTGGGTGGCTATGGTACGGGACCACATACTGCTACAGCTGTAGCCACAGGTACAGCTGTCGCCACGGCAACAGCATTGACTTATGGTATGGGAAGCTCGACTGCTACGGCAACTGCTTCCGGCTCATCAGTAGCCACTGCCATAGCACACTCATACGACGCAGGAGTCGTCACCGCCACAGTTACTACTTCTGGCTCATCATTTAGCTCGGGCTCAGCAGACGCATATAACGCAGGACGCGCCACTGCTACAGTAACTTCTACTGGTTCATCTGCTGCCGGCGCCATAGCACGAGCACAAGACTCAGGAGTTGCCACCGCCACGGCTTCCACTACTGGCTCGGCGTCCGTCAAGGCCAGAGCAATCGCCAGGGGTAATCAAGTCGTCACTGATACACAAGTTAGGCCCTGAACCTAAATTTTTAAAATCTTTTATAATAAGTATCATATTAAATATCTTCCATTGTATGATGATTTTAAATTCCCTTTTTTATTTTATTAAATGTTTCTGAAATGTTTTATTTATGTTAACTGTATAATATTAGGCATTTCTAACCTCAAATAATGATGATTATTAGGAAATTGTTTTAGATTTACACTAAATAAATATCAAAATATGAATTATTAAGGCTTTAAGATATTCTGTCTTAGCTCTCAGAGGTGACAGCGCAACTGTGGACTTCTTTGTTTGAATTTGGTTGCAGGTGTCCATGGGCTGCAGAAGCCACATACAATCAGATGGACTTCGTTAGTTACTTCAATTTTATAAAAAAAATATTATGCGAAATTGTATGCCTAAAGTTTTTGAACCTTTTCGGGTTCATCAGCTTTGTCGTTAAAAGAATTGAGATCTGAACGGGTAGCAAGCTCCATAGTTCCCAGAACGTTGTAAATTTTTAATAGAATAAGGGTGACAAATGGGCATACAGTCAACTGATGGTAAGTGGATGCTGACCCATAGACATCTACATTTATCCTCGATTGAGAATCAAACTGCAGATGCGTCGTTACCCCTGAGGACTAAGATGGAATACCTTTTTAGTAAAGGGTCTCCGGTTCTCTACACTTACCATACGAAACACAGCAGTCTTAAGCTACTATTTTACGCTGGTGTTCTGTGAGAGTGTGGTCCTACCCCGGTCGAGCCAACCCATTTGTGCTACAACTAATATAGCTGCAGCCTGGCTCTGCCACGTATAAAACATTTTTATAAATTTTAAATATTAAGCAATTTCACTATTTATACCAACTGATCATGGCAAACAGTGCAATCAATCTACGCCGCCCCCTGCACACATCATTGCAGGATTGCCCTTTTACGATAGGTAAGTGAGACAATAGTTATAAGCACATACCATAAGTACATATATAAACTAAAACATAGAAACATCAAAGCAGACTTTTGAATTCATTCAGAGAACATCCGAATAAATCAATCTGCTTAGCTAACCGCAATTATTTTTAATTATTTTAAAAAAAAAAATATTCGTAGTAAATTAATTAGTTATAAATAAATGTGGCAAATCATGAACAAAACACTTATTTTAAGTTGCTAATAAGCATATCCCAACTGAATTTAAATTTAAATGACAGTAGTAGCACTTACCTCGTTTTTCAGGAAGCCATTCCAAGATTAAACATTATTTGCTAGACAGTGTATTAACATTTGATTTTTAGAATTGCATCGCTCATGGTGATAGGATTTACTGCAGGGTATTAAAATTGTCATCCGGGGTTTGCTTAGTGTAATAGGATATAAAATAACTGTATGTACCAATATATAATAAAACATCATAGCTGTGTATTGTAATATTTATAGCTGTATATTGTAATATTTATAATAGCAAAATATTATGACTAAGCATCATATTAGTCTGTGAGGCAGCAATTTGGCACTATGAATAATATAGATAATATTAGTAACAATCTTTTTGATAAGCGTTTATAGCCATGTTGGAAATGAAATATGACAAAAACAGTATCTTTGCCATACTTTTGTAACCAAGCATTATTAAACAATATTTTAAAATGAAATGAATTAAATAGAATAGAATAGAATAGAATAATTTTTATTTAATATTGATTACGAGTAATTCTTATTGAGTATAATTTTTTTACTTTACCACTGGTTCGAAAAAATTCCTCTGTCCAGGGAAGAACCAGCAAGAAACCCAGCTTGACTGTTATCAATTAAATATTTTTGTTCAATTAAATATTTAAACTTGGTAATAGTGAGACTTTGTATATTTTCTGGGACTTTTGTAATAGCGTATACATTGCCCCAAGAATGAATTACTGACTCTGTGGAGTCGAGAAACTGGTATCACTAGCTTGTTTGTTCTTAGTATTTACAGAATGTATATCACTTTTTTACTAAAACTACCTTTGTTTTGTGAACACACATTAAATTTTCGTAAATATACTGAGAGGCCAAAGTTAATATATTTATTTCTTTAAATTTATTTCTAAGAGACTCTCGGTTTTAGGTTGTAAATAGCTCTAATGGCCCTCTTCTATAAAACAAAAATAGTTTCTGAATCAGCCGCATTTCCCATAGCAATCCATAAGACATTATGCTATGGAAATAACTGAAATATACTAATCTAGCTGTCTCGACACTAGGGAGATCTCTAATCTTTTTTACAGCATAGGCTGCAGAACTTAGTCTGCTTGCTAGTTTGGATATATGGGGCCCCACTAAAGCTTTGCGTCGAGAGTGATGCCAAAAAAAACGGAGGATTTAACAGGGCTCAGTTCTTTTCCATTTAAAAACACATTGAAATTCAGATTTTTAACATTCGTTGTTGTAAATTTAATACATTTAGTTTTATTGCCGTTTAAATGTAGATTATTAACGTTAAACCAATGCACTAATTTTGATATAGCGTTATTCACTTCGTCACATTTAAATGATAGACGTTTAAGTTTAAAAATCAGGGAAGTATCATCAGAAAATAATACTATATCATGATTATCCCTACAAGGAAGGTAAGTCATTAATATACTAAAATAGGAATGGGCCATAATCGAGCCTGAGGGACGTGGTAGAGCCATGCTGCAGCTATATTAGTAGTATAGTTGTAGTATGAATGGGTCAGCTCGACCGGGAAGGACCACGCTCTCACAGAATACCAGCGTAAAATAGCAGCTTACCTGCTGTGTTTCGTGGTGAGTGTAGAGAACCGGAGACCCTTTTACTGGAAAAGGCATTCCATCTTAGTCCTCACGGGTGACAACGCATCTGCATTTGATTCTTTATTGAAGATAGTGTAGATGTTTATGGGTCACAGCAACCACTTACCATCAGGTGGACTGTGTGCTCGTTTCTCACCTATCCTATAAAAAAAAAACTTTTACCATTGATAATAACTTTCTGCATTCTAATTAAATAAGAAAATAATAAGTTTAAGCGCTGTGTGTTTGACACCGTAGCTTCTGATTAATGTCTCATGGTGAACACAGTCAGAAGGTCTTGAAAAGGTTACAAAATATATCCAACATCCTCTGAATTCTACCATGCACAAAAATATGTTTATAAGTTCTACTCGGTATCGGTAAAACCAAATTGATTTTTATGAAGCAATTTACTAATATTAAAAAAACTTAACATCTGATCTAAAATATTTTTTTCAAAAATTTTACTTAATGTTGGTAGTACAGAAATTGGTCTAAACTTGGCGGGGTCTAATGTACTACCAGATTTCAATAAAGGGACTTTAATATGTTTCATTAGATCAGGAAACACACCAGATCCGATGCTTGTATTAAAAATTATGGCTAGATAAGTTGCTATTGTATCTAATATTGTTAATCAGCTATAATAAAAATATTCTTTTAATTTAATACCATAAAATAACTCCTCTCTAATCTTCCTTTAAATGAAGGTAAAGTCAGCAACAAATCAAGCTTTACCACGCTCGCCTTATTTATCTTCATCTCGCTATCTTCATGCAATAAGACCTATTATTCAATGAAAAATAAAGTTAACTTGCTGACTGTCCTTCATACTTTATTATTTGCTTAATTCGTGATCAATAATAAAGTTTTGTATTTTAAATATTTATACTAATATTTCTCTCGTAAAAAAAGCTACAGGTTTAAATCTGCGGCAAAGTGGTTTTATTTCATCGTACAATAAATTGCTTACTATTAAGTCACCATGATCCTGCCTACTGCATTGATTTTACTCAACAGCGTCGTGTAAATAAGCCTAAACCTGATTGAAGAATGGTCCACGTCGCATGCGGCGTAGGCAGCGTTCAGCATAATTTGAGCGGCCTCCAAAACAGTACGTAACGGTCGTCGTTTGGACACTATAATACACGAGCGTATGTTTATCATACACCAATGTCCCGCCCCCGACCTCCAGAGTCCTTACTCTTAGACTTTATAACCACGCAAAAACAAATTAGATACAATAGAGAACCGGAGACCCTTTTACTGGATAGGAGGCATTCCATCTTAGTCCTCAGGGGTGACAGCGCATCTGAATTTGGATTGTTAATCGGGGATAGATGTAGATGTTTATGGGCCACAGTATCCATTTACCATCAGGTGGGCTGTGTACTCACTTGTCACCCTTATACTATAAAAAAGACTATTGGACGTAGATAATTGAGACTTTGCATAGTTATAATATGCTACAGAAACACATAAGAGAGTTTTTCAGAATTGCATTAATATCATACGTCCAGCAACACCTATAATTTAAATATTGATTAGCAACATAAAAATATGCAAATATTTATATTTAAATTTGAGTAGATATACCTAGTTCTATTCACGGAAAACGGTGGCGCCGTTAGAGACCAACTAGCCCATGTATGTGTCGTATCAGGAGGTCACAGAGAAACTGAAACAGGTGGGACAGCAGCATACAGGATTTCAAATTACAAGGTTTATACATCTAGAAAAGCTTAGTATTATTACATTAGGACGTCGACGAAAAGTAGTAAGAAAGTACTCGATAAGTCAGGAATATAAAATATGTTAATAAACACGATAAAATCCGTAAAAACTTGTTTCATTCAATGTGTAAGTGTTTACGTAAACATAAATCATTGTGATGATAAAAAGATAAAATGCTTTATTTATATACCTATCAGCAATATTATTTAAGATAACTTTAATAAGATTTAAATAATATTGATTGGGGATCTGTAGGCTCGCTAGATAACATTGATTTAATGTTTTATAAGTTTAATTGCTTGATATTATCCCTATTAGACATTTATGCTTCACTCTACACGGTTAAAATTAAAGGCAACTAAAAGTTACCCTGGATAACTGATATATAACGGTTGACAATGAATTTACATAATTAAGCTTATAAAAGATATCGAAGGACCCAATGATTTTAATAGGAAGGATACGCACATCTAAGCATTTTACTTATACCTTCTTCATACAAGCAAAAGTAGCACCATCTGTCATAACACATACGAACTACATGAGTACCGCGTTGCATTGGTCGACGACGTAATCAGGGCTGGATTTCGAAATATAATAATTATTCATAGGGTGTAGTATGTAGTATCGTAATAAATATTATAAATAATAAATAAAAATAAAAATACATTTATTGCTCAATAATACTATTTCATAAATTAGTGGTGAAACAACCCCAGAGAGTAATTTAGTACCTCATGTTGGTGTAACAGAAACAGAAACTTTTTTATTTAATATAGATATTGAAAGTCACTCTTTGTTTAATTACCACTGTTCGAAAAACCTCTGTCCTAGGAAGGACCAGCAAGAAACCCAGCGGGACTTTTTTTTAAAATAACAGCTTACGATCATGTATGTTTACATCAACCACAAAACAAATTAGAAATAGCGGCAACATTCCCAGGGGTTATCATCATCAATAAATTCCTTAATATTATACTCGTAATAACCCTTTTTATACAAACTATGTTCAATAAAGTTTTTGAATTTTGAGCAGGCCGAATTTTGTATATTTTCTGGGATTTTGTTGTAAGCGTATACATCGCCTCAAGAATGAATTACTGACTCACTGGAGTTGAGTAACTGGTACTACAAGCTTGTGTTTGTTCCTAGTATTTACAGAATGAATATCACTTATTTTTGTATAACTACTTTTATTTTTGTGTACGTACATTACATTTTCATAAATGTATTGAGATGCCAAATTAATATATTAATTTCCTTAAACTTTGTCGGAGCGACTCTTTGGTTTTAAATCATAGATTGCTCTTATGGTCCTCTTCTGTAAAACAAATATAATTTCAGTGTCAGTCGCGTGTCCCCATAGCAAAATACCATACGACATTATGCTATGGAAGTAGCTAAAGTAAACAAGTCTAGCTGTTTCCACACTGGTAATATTTCTAATCTTTTTTACAGCATATGCTGCAGAACTAAGTCTGCTTGCTAACTTTCATATATGGGGGCTCCATTGAAGCTTCACGTCTTGTTTTATTCCAAGAAAAATGGTGGTATCGACAAAACTCAGTTCCTCCCCATTTAAAATAACACTAGTATTTAATTGTCTGACATTTGGAGTCATGAACTTCATACATTTCGTTTTGGTGCTATTTAAATGCAAGTTATTAACATTAAACCAATTACATTTAGATATAGCATTATTTACTTGTCATATTTTAATAATTGTCGTTTTAGTTTGAAAATTAATGAAGTGTCATCAGCAAATAATAATATATTATGGTTATCCCTACTATAAGGTAAGTCATTAATATATACAAGAAACAGAAAGAGGCCGAGAATTGAGCCTTGAAGCACGCCCATTTGTACTATCGTCCCGGAAGAGCTCATACTATTAATGACAACTTTTGCGTTCTGTTACTTAAATATGAAACAATTAATTTAAGAGCATTACTTTACACCGTGTTTCTGCTCTTACCCTGGTGGTGTATACATTTATACTGTACTATGCCACTATACTACGCGAAAATACCATATTTTATCTTCAAGTCGACCGACTTGTATTATTGGTGGGGCTTTTAATATTTACCCACAATATCGAGCGAGAATTTCTGTATGTTCGGCGACACCAAATCAGGCAACGACAGGGTAGGCGAGGATTCCTTGTGATGTTTTACTATCCCGGTCGTTCTGATAGAGAAGATATCATGTCTAGCAGCAGTATTTGAATTTGCTATGAATATGATATCGTAATGCAATTTTATTTTAATTCAATAAAACGCCGAAAATGAAACGTATAGATACGATAGATGCGTGACGTGAAACCCCGGCGGGTAAAAACATGAAGCGTCAAACGTGATATAATTTAGGACAAATAGGTATAACTTTATTTTCCATGTACAATATTTTTGAGGGTATAAATCCAACCCCTTTGCGGGGGCAAGGACGGGTTATGTCGGACTCGCACCGACTAAAACCCCATGGTGTTCCACCTTCGTCGCGTATTGGCAGGGCCACGGGAACGCTTTCGCACACCCCTCCTCGGGAGAGGATTACTCCTCCCACATCTCCTTCTCAGGTAAAGCGCACCAGAACATACGTGGTAGAGCCCTGCTGCAGCTATGTTAATAGTATAGTTGTAGCACGAATGGGTCGGCTCGACCAGGGAAGGACCACGCTCTCACAGAATACCAGCGTAAAATAGCAGCTTAATGCTGCAGTGTTTCGTATGGTGAGTATAGAGAACCGAGACCCTTTTTACTAGAAAAGAGGCGTTCTATCTTAGTCCTCACGGCTGACAACTCATCTGCATTTAAATTCGCAAACGAAGATAGATGTAGATGTCTATGGGCGACAGCAACCACTTACCATCAGGACTGTGTGCTCGTTTTTCACCCTTATTCTATAAAAAAAAACACATGGCACGCCCTCCTCCGCGGCCTCCAACTTCACATGCGCAACGGACGCCCCCGTGTCCGATGCGCGAAGACCATGGGGCCAGGAAATACTAGCACTCAGAAGCACCAGCCTTCCTGACCACAGCGGCGGATCTGGTCTGGCTCCGCCGCCAACCAAGATTCGGCTGCGGAGGGTAGGAAGTGGTGCCTCGTAACAACACTCGGCTCCTCCCGGCCCCCACCACCACGCATCAATTAACGGCGGCCTTCAAGTCACGGAGGATGGGCGAGTGGCGCATCGCCATACCAACACCTCTTCCTCCGCGACTCCACCTCGACTGCAGCGGTAGGGGAGGACTCACCGCAGCCCACCGACACATCCGAAGTGGGCTCGCCAAGCCCACCGGGTGGCCACCTCGGCCAGCCACACCACGGGCCAGCCAAGTTTCTCTTTGTTCAGCGCGGGTGACAAGCCACGACTAAGCCCCCTACGACGCCACGGAATCCGTTCGGGGGTCTGAACTCAAGTTTTAGGCCCACGCATTGTAGTTGCGCGGTTGGCCTGATACTTACTAATTAATATAAGTCAATGGAAGGACCACTTTAGAGGAACATAACAAAAATTTCAAAGATCTCAAAAACTGGTACTAACTTGTGTATCTAATAAAAACCGTGCTTATCTTCTTTCGTGAAATATCTTAGACCGATAAGCATCTTACCTTTTCCATCAAAACTTTTAGAGAATGCTGTTTTGTTTACACATAACTAATTTAGTATATTGAAAAAAAAATTTTTTGTCATATTTTCAGTCGGGATTTCGCAAGGGTCTACTATTATTATATTTTGAACATATCCATCCATATACATCGAACAAGATAAATCATGGAACGATTTTAACTCTATTACATTTTTCACGAGTCTTAATATAACTCTTCTTCTATCTAAATTAGCATATTACGGTTTTTAATCATGTCAGTTAGTTCCATAGTTATTTATATCAGCGATCTCAATCTGTTAAACTATTTAAGAGTGATGGTTTCTACGTTACATATAGCCCTCAAGTCGTTGAACGAGGCGACCCTCAAAGTTTCATGCTTTGTCCCTTTTCCTTCATCATATATTTCACTAATCTTGTTAGAATATTCCAACACTGTAAATATCATTGCTACCCCGATGATGTTCAACTGTACATTTCGAAAACTCCGGTTAGGTTCAATAATGTTGGGAGACCTCCACTAGTTGTGTCAAGCAGCTATTAGTTTACACCAATAATAAAATAAACTTTTCCTTTAAAACTTTTACTATCAACTTATAGCGTCATTACAAAATTATAAGGTTCGGTTGCCACCTAAGACAACTCGACCTGGCAACATACAACGCACGCACCCTGAGGACTGACCAGAAGATCCTGGAGCTGGAAGAAGAGATAGACAAGTTGCGCTGGGATATTATAGGATTATCGGAGGTCCGAAGAGAGCGGGAGGACACTGTAATCCTCGAATCTGGCAACTTGTTCTATCACCAGGAGGGCGACCATCTGTCCCAAGGAGGTGTCGGATTTATCGTCCACAAGTCTCTTTTAACAACTTTGTAAAGATTGTGAGTGTGTCGATGAGGGTTGCGTACCTTATACTCAGAATCACCAAACGGTATTCGTTGAAGGTCATACAGGTTTACGCACCAACCTCGGCACATCGATATGAGAAATGGAGAAATGTATGAGTATATCTCTAAAGCCATGCATTCCTCCAAAACCCACTATACGATGTTAATGGGAGAGTTCGACGCAAAACTAGGCTCAAGAGAGAACGGTGAGCTGAAGAAAGGGAAATTCGGAATAGGGCCACGGAACCCAAGGGGCCAGAAGCTGGCCAACTTCATGGAGAAAGAGGGACTCTTTATGATGAAATCTTTCTTCCAGAAGCGGCCCCACAGGAAGTGGACATGGTCGAGCCCCGACGGTTAGACAAAATGAGATTGACTTCATTATCATGACAAGGCGACAACTGTTCAGTGATGTCTTAGTAATCGCGAGGATGAAAACTGGTAGCGATCACCGAATGGTTAGAGGCACACTGATACTAAGCGTTAAGTTGGAGAGAGGTCTTGTCTATTGAAGTCAACGCTCCGTCCCCCTCGTGCTCTAATCCAAAGTCTCGAACCTTTGCAAGCTACAAACCAAGCATAGGAATAAATAGCTCGTGGAAACTGTCCATGCGGTTGGAGCTAAGTTCTGCAAGACCCGCTGCAGAAGAACACAAAAACTCTCCGATCACACTTTTACTCTTATGGCTGTTAGACGAGAAATGAAGCTGCAGTCTTCAACAGACTTGACAGCATACAGGCAACTGAACAGACAGATCTCCAAATGCATGCGGCGGGACTTATGCAACTTCAATACAACTCGTATTGAAGAAGCAATCGAGCGGAACCAAGGCTCCAAAGTCTTTGCCAAAATCTGTCTGCCAGAAAGAGCCAAATGTCAAAGCTGAAGAGTGAAACCGAGAGTGGCAGAATCGTTTCCGGGACACCTGAGATTTTGAGTGAGATAGAGAGGTTCTATGGGCACGTCATCGTTAGAGCCACACGCAAGTGTGAATAACGATCCAAGGGCAAGTCTTATCCGACACTATTTCGATGATATCCCGGACGTCAGTCTGAGCGAGATTAGAAAGGCTCTCCAGCACCATATAAACATCAATGCCCAAGGCGAGAATGAAATTAGAGCGGAGCTTCTGAAAGCGGGTGGAAAACCACATACCCTTCGACAAATTGTACAAAAGACAGAAGAGTACAATCTGCCACTTTGCCTTGCGTATGTTGAATATGAGAAAGCCTTTGATTTCGTCGAAATTTGGGCGGTGCTACAGTCCCTTCAGCGGTGTCAAGTTGACTGACGGTTTATCGAAGTGCTGAAATGTATGTACAGCAGCGCTACGATGGATATACGAGAGTTACAGAGTACGAAACCTATCCAACTACAGAGAGGTGTAAGACAGGGTGACGTTATATCCCCGAAACTCTTCAGCGTAGCATTGGAAGACGTTTTCAAGCTACTGGAATGGAAAGGATACGGTATTAACATCAATGGCGAGTACATCAGTCACCTTCGATTTGTCGACGATATAGTCCTTATGGCAGAATTGCTGGAGGATCTAAGCACTATGCTCAATGACCTCAATAGTGCCTCTCAGCGGATATGTCTTAAGAAGAACATGGACAAAACAAATATCGTGTGTAATATCCATGTCACAACTATGCCGGTAATTGTAGGGAGCACTAAGCTCGAAGTTGTTGACGACTGTGTTTACCTGGGACAAATAGTCCAACTAGGTAAGTCCAACTTCGACCGAGAGGTCAACCGATGGATTCAACTCGGCTGGGCAGCGTTCGGGAAATAACGACACATCTTCTCGTACCTCAAAACCTGAAGACGAGATTGTACAACCAGTGCGTGTTGCCAGTGGTGACTTATGGATCTGAAACTTGGTCCTTCACTGCTGGCCGTATGAGGACGCCCAAGATCGCTCAGCGAGCTATGGAGGAGGGCTATTCTCGGGGTTTCCCTGCATGATAATCTTAGAAATGAGGATATTCGCAGTAGAACCAGAGTGACCGACATAGCCCAACGGATTAGTAAGCTGAAGTGGCAATGGGCCGGCCATATAGCTCGAAGAACCGACAACCGATGCGGAAAAAAGGTTCTCGAGTGGCAGCCTTGTACCGGTTGGCGAAGTGTAGGGTGACCCTCCACTAGATGGAGTGACGGCCTGGTAAAACATGCAGGAAGTCGATGGATGCAGGTGGCTCAGGACCGTGCTTTGTGGCATTCCTTGGGGGAGGCCTATGTTCAGTAGTAGACTTGTGAAGGGCTGTAATGATGATGATAATGATGACTGTATACCGTGAAACCTGGCAACTTTGGCATTTTTAGTAGTACTTTAAAGTTTAAGACCAATTTTCTAACACAAAAGGTACTCTCATCATGGGCGTTAATGTTAAAAGTTACACCTATATTCTTCATACATTTGGTGTTAATAGTGATTTAAACAAATACTAACATTAAATAGACAAAATACTCAAAAATAGAAAACAGCAATATTAACCTTACTTCTTGGCAACTTTGCCATTAGGCTTTATAATTAAAATAATAGGATTTGACTTCAAGGTTTAAGGTTAGTTTACCTCATAATAATTATAATACACAACACTCAGAGTTATAATTTGCTCCTATAATTGTTTTGCAAATAACAAAGTTTACGTTTGTGGCATAGTTACCCTCCCATTTTTCAATTTTTCATACTAACTTGAAAATCAGTGTCAGGGTTGTCAAAAATCCTTGATTACGTACTTTACAATTTTTTTTTTTAATTAAATCTTGTCACTATAATTTCTTAAGCAAAAATCTAAAATAAATGAAACAAAAATAATCTCCTCTAAAATTAAAATCAAATTGGTGCAATAATAATCTTAAATCAATTATAGATAGATAAAAAGCTGTACAATAATTTTTAACAAGTATTCGTTTTTTCTATTACAATCAGTTAAAAAAATAATTGTAATCAATCTAAATTTTGTTTACCCACAATAGCAAAACATTCATAATCATTAAAAATGACACTGTTAATGGTCTAAATTAATATCAACACACTAATTTGAAATTATGAAAAATACTGAGTAGTAATAATATTATAAATGCTTGTTAACTCAGTAAAAATAATCAGTAAAAATAATATAGATTTCTCTTTTCTTTTCCTTCACTTTTGATAAAGATGAATCGATTGACAACTTATTTGGTAAAATTGGTCTAATGGCTACATGAGAAATATCGATACAAACATAGTACATGCACAGAATGTTAAGTACAGAACCCTTTCTTTAAATCGTCGTAATTGGTTAAAATATAGGTTGAAAGTGCCAACCCCTAGTTGTAGCAAAACATAGCAAAGTATAACTTTGCCATGTTAGTTTTGTAGATAAATGTTAAGCCCAACATGTTAAAAAATATATTTCATTTCTTAACCATTAATATAACGTTACTACAAATATATAGATGCCTATATTCAGTATTTCAAATAAATCAACAAAAGTTCTGGAGCACTCAAGAAAGAGGTTACTTTGCCGGCACAATTCCGCGTTACAATAAAATGCCAAAATTAACTCTAATGTTGCCATATCAAAAACAGTAGTGTCAATTTGTTATTGTATTTTCATCCAAAAAATGGCATATCTCGAAGAACGTTGCATTTTCCGTGTTAATCGTAAGTTTTACCACTACACCTGATGGCAAAGTTAACTTCCATTGGTAAAGTTACATATTTTGACTGTACGCATTAAGAACGACAAAGCAAACCATTTAGTTCGAATGCGTAGTATGTCCACAAAAGGGGTGAGACCAGTCGAGGATCTTTGGTCCAATGATGGAATGGAGGGGAAGGAATTTAGTCATGCAATTCAAATTCAAATTTGCCTGCGCATATTTTCCGAAATGTATCTTGTAAAAAGCCAAAATTGGCTACTTTGCGCCTGTGCTCTGTGCTTGAGGGTTAGATTGATTCTAACCAATAAGCTGCGAAATTAAGTTTTGCAATTTTTAATTAGTTTAGAGAGCTGACTCATAAAGCAATAGCTATATTAGTGCAGTGGTTATTTATACAAAATTTCTTACTTTCACGGTATCATGTCCTATAGTGTATTAATGTGGGGATTTGCAATCGGATTGGAAGCAATATTTATTTTGCAATAGCGATTCAGGCTATCTATAACTTGGGCCCTCGCGGATCGTTAAGCAACATTTTCAAGAGAATTCTTGACACTTCCATGGTTGTTGATTTTGAAAATATTATATGTAACTACGTAGGTACGGAAAATTTTAAAATTATTAGATAAAAGCAGAAAACGGGTCGAGGTAATAAGCTAGACGTTCCTAAAAGACAGTTTCTTTTTGTATGGAGAATGGGCCCACCAAAACTGTGATGACTCGTAATGAAATGTATGTAGATTTATTTTATAACTTAGATTACCATAGTAATATTAGTTGTACCATATATAAGGGAATACTGAGAAAATAACAATCAAACGGCAATCTCATTATAACCTAAAATGCCATACGGGCGACGGTCTAAAACCTAGTTTTTATTGATATCCTATGTTATAATAGTGCACTGTGAATAATAAACAGTATAAAAAGTTGTAGGTTCTTGAATTCTTTAGTACTACTTGGTGGATGGAATTTTTTTAGTCGTAACGGATAAACAGTACGAGTAAACAGACGCGGTGATGTATTGATTCTTATATTATTTATTGTGGTGTATTGAATATTAAGCACAGAATACATTACAAATGTATTCAAGTGAAGCAAAAGAAAGCCAAAACTATGCTCAACTAATTTTAAACAAGCACACATGTACTTATTTATCTAGTATCATTTGTAACCAGTAACATGGTTTTAGGTGCATGTGTGCGTCCAACAGTGAACTTAAGGGTGTTTTATGAGTTTTACCTCTACGGCGATTGAGAAAAAAATAGCACGTAAAATGTTTTGAAATGGTCGTGTTAGGATAAAAAAAACCTGTATTGTCACTGTATTTGTTATAGTAAAATCATCACATTCTTAAAGCAGTATTAAAAGTGACACATGCCACCAGGTGCAGTGTCAGGACATTGTTAATATGTATTGATTGAATAACATGTTTACATTCTAAGCACCATTAAACCAAAATGACTGGGTAGTAACATATCCGATTTTACGATATTAACTAATTTATCTGATTTTTTTTTAATTTATTGATGATTTTAATTAATCTGATAGCTGTAGTGTTACTTGTAGAATTAGTTTTATATTGGAACTATATTAGAATAATTATTTTATTGTTATCTTTAAACGTCCTTTTTAAAACATGTAACTTCAAAATTTATTATTTTTAAACTGTACATTCTTCTAAAACGACTTGAATTAATGGAAGAGTTGTTGCTCTGATACAGGCTCATTAGCTTAAAGGGCGCTATGGTCACTAATATAATATAATGTACCCATTGTTTTGAAATAAATATTTATTATTATTTATTATTATTATTAACCACGAAAATAAATAGCATGTAAGGTGTTTTGAACTATTTGTGTTAGGATAAAAGAAACACTGTATTGTCACTGCATTTTATTGTTTATTATTAAAATCATCATATTCTTAAAGCAGTCTATTATAAGTATCACAGGCCGCCAGGTGCAGTGCCAGGACATTCTTTTAATATGTGTTGATTGATTAGCATGTTTACATCCAACCACAATTGAAGATAAAATGTAAAATTCTCGAGTAGCAGTCTCGTCCCAGTAAGCTCAGTGTGGGCGGCTACCCTCTAGATGGAGTGATGACCTGGTAAGACAATCAAAAGTCGATGGATGCAGGTGGCTCAGGACCGTGCTTTGTATAATTCCTTGGGGAGGCCTCTGTTCAGCAGTGGACTTGTGTAGGGCTGTAATGATGAAGAAGTTTTAAACTAGTTGTGTACGGATACGGCTCGACCGGGTAGGACACGCTCTCGGAAAACGCTACCAGCGTAAAATAGTAACAATGCTCCTGTGTTTCGTATGGTGAGTGTAGAGAACCGGAGTCCTTTTACTGGAAACGAAGTACTCCATCTTAGTCCTCAGGGTGACAATGCATCTGCATTTTGATTCTTAAACGAGGATAAATGTAGATGTCTATGAGCCACAGCATCTACTTACCATCAGGTGGACCGTGCGCTCGTTTGTCACACTTATTCTATAAAAAACAAAAGTTGTCAATTGAAAGAGATACGAAAAGGTACCAGAGCATCTATTCAACTTGCTCGGCGTTTATTTATAAATTAGGCGCTTTATTTATAATAAGGCATAGTAGAAACAGGTCAAGTGGCAACAATAATTACAAGTTTTATTGATTATTATTCGTCATCATTACAACAATTCACTGCTGAACATAGGTCTTCCCTAAATTAAATATATAATGTAAAATATTGTATAGCCCTTCCGTCAACTGCCATCGCGTTTCGTCCCGTATGGTGTCGTAAAGTCGTAACAGAGTAAAATAAAGATACCAAGAGATGAGCAGCAACATATCCTATAGAATACCACAAAAAGCTTTGGTTGCCACAAGCGTAGCAACTGTGACAAAAACTACCATATAGTATGATGCATATTTATATTACTATATAAATATGCATCATTACTACTGTATAAATTATTCCAATCATTGTGAGGTTCATTTAGTGGTATTCACAAATAAGCGCACAGTGGCACATAAAACAAGTTATCAATCAGCAATCTCTTTTAGTAGTTTAGGTATTAAGAATCTAGATAAATGATTACATAACTTAAAAATACAGTGACAGGAAGTAGAAGCAGCACTTATAACTAGCCACAGAATAGAATAGAATCATTTTTATTCAATATAGATTACAATACATAATACTTATTAAAAGTCATTTTTTACTTTTACCACTGGTTCGCAAAAAAACCTCTGTCCTGGAAAGAACCAGCAAGAAACCCAGCAAGACTTTTTTAAAAAAAACACATTTTACAATATAATATTTTATACAATTGTTTTGAAAACATTTAGAAACAGCATGGTAGCGATCACCTCATTCCCAGGGTTATTATCAGTCATGTACTCTCTAGTAGTATAATAACCCCTAGACAATTTTTTGTAGAAATAATTTAAACTTTTGATAGAAAAGGTCTGCATATTATTATAGTAATTGTTGATGCCGCTCTGGAAATGGCAGGAGTTACAGTTACAGGCATAAGGGTGGTAGTGGAATGTTACCGATGTCTTCATTTCATGGATTGTACATATCCTGTTATCATTTGTGTCTCCATACAGTTGTAGAAGCTCTCGTCCGACAAGATTGCAGACTCATTCTAAATGATCCACCTGAAAAGTGTTTTTTCATCAACTAACCGATCAGACTATAGTTTTACAGTGTCTACCACCTAAATAACAATATTTATTAATATTTTATTTATTTCAATCTTTATTACTAATAAACAGTCTTAATGCCTCTTAAATTATATATAAATAGCATGTACTTGTTTCCTTCATAATACTTTTGTAGTAAACCAGATTCCACTAAGGTAAAAAATAAATATCAAATCAGAAAGGTAAACAAGTGAAGTAGTTATTTTAGAATTATAACATTATTTGACTAAGTAAAAGTTCTTAGACGTTTTACACTAATTTCATTTAAGGTAAAAATATTACTTGTGTATTAGTACAAAGGCATACAAATATGGGGTAAGGTTAAGAAGAAGTAGCATCTATCTAATAACAAAGAAAATAAACTGTGGTTATCGATATCTCCCTATAAGGCAATCTGTGGGGAGGTCTATGTTCAACAGTAGACTTTGATAGGCTGTAAAGTTAAAGATAACCTGGTGGTGAACCAAATTGTTTGTAGTGCAGTGTATACTACAAACATCAATCTGTGTGCCAAGCATTATGCCAACTCCTCCGGGCAAGCCTATTTCAGGCAGGGGATCACTTACAGGCTGTTAAAGTAAAGTAAGTACCTGGTGATGGTATCCACTGCAAAATAATATCTCTTTCTGCTGAGTTAATTGCACAGGCCATGTGTGGTGTGCTCTTAAAATTGAAGATCCACATGGAATACAAATCTTCTAATGGAAGGAGCAGTTTCAATACTTTCTTGCAATATTCTTAGCAGTTACAACAAACTGCATCAATTAGGTGTAACTGAAAAATTGGGAATGCAAATAAAAAATAAAGAAGTAAAATATTAAATTCAGAAAGAATGTATTACCTACAATCAACAAAATAAAATAAAATAATGTAAACAAAATTCTTGCTTCTCTGATGGGTTTAAATATAATAAACATAAATAGTAGATGTATATAATCAAATATTAACACTAATATGTATCCCTAATAACATGCAATAATTTTTATATTATCTATATCTATAAATATTAAATTCAGAAGGAATGTGTATATTCCTTCTGAATTTAAGCAACGTCTTCTATTAACAACTACCAATAAAAACTGTGTTGTCGACTCGTCTACTAAGCATGGCAACTATAGCAAGTATCCTCCTTTGAAATCTGAGGAAGGTCTATGTTCAGCAATAGGCTTTTGATAGGATGTAACGGTTGTGGATTAGTTACTCTGACAGACACTTTTAACATAGATTTGTGTATATTTTGTGTGATTTTATTTTATCTATTAATTATTAGATTTTACCAATAACATAACACTTCAATACTTTGACACTTTTAACCTTTTACATACTAATAAAATTGTGTTTGTCAGTTGTTTTAGGTAATTCAACATAAATTATAGATTTTCCAAAATTCTAGGAGCAAAAGTAAACTTGTATTATACACTCACATATACTTTTAATTAAACTCGTCAGTTTTCATTTTCGAATGTCATTGGCGAATTAAATAAATAATGTGGGATATTGGCTAACTGTAATAATATAATCCATCACTTGTTGCCTTGACTAGACATTGACATATGAATTTGTTAGTAATATGAAAGGATATTTATTAGTATATTTACAAAACTTAAAATAATTAAGTACTAAAACATGTATAGATCGTTAAGTGTCTGTGGGTGTGGGTCGTTTATTATTATTTCTAAAAATCGTACCATATCTCAATATTCAGTAAAAATAAAATAAAATGTAATACATTATAAACGAAAATTAGTAGTTTCGTTTCCGTAGTATAATATTTTTGACTAGAACTTCGAGTGACAAAATAAGATATATTTCATAAAAGCTTGAAACTGCAGGTTAAATCAATTGTAGGTTTTGTACAGTTGAATTCTTCGCATTCCATAGGATAAGATACTCACCTCTTGAGAAATCCACAAATATAAAAGTTGGCGCACATCTGCTCCTGTCTCGGCTAGTTATTGTCTTCGCACAGTGCGATGAAATCACAAAATAAGTACAAAAACAGCAGCGTGACGAATGTCAATGCCGTAAAGTAATACCGGCCGCCGGCACAGACATAGATATGATGCTTATATTATGATAATATGGCCGTCGGTTATTACCAGCAAGGAAGTCAATGACAAAATAGCGTATCGTTCCACGGTGTCTTTGAACCATGTTATATGATATAAGCTAACACTTTTAGAAATAGGATAAAATCTCAGTGGTATCCCTTTTAGTAATAAATATAATATACAAATAAGTATAAATATAATATGTATATACTAAGTTATCTTTGGAAAAAAATTTTTCTTTAATAGAAACTGCAAAAATGATTCATTACACGCATTTTTTCATGCATTAACCAGAACACGGAATATCAAAACCTCATTTTTTTTAGATTTCTTGATTCCGTTTAGATATTCATAAAATCTATAGGCCATTTATTATAGTAAATTGGTAACTTTTTTTTGTATGTAATACCATTAAGGGTCATTAAAATTTCTAGTGGCCCAAAACGACTGACTCCTTTAGATTTATTAATAATACTTATTTAGATTTAAAAAATCTTTTCTGAGCAAATGCATAATTTTATAATAAACCTCTGAAAATATAGTGCAACAATCTGACATATAAAGTTAAAAACAACGTTATAAGGACATTCTGTTAAAATGCCTACTATTGATTAGATTAATATTATAAATAAAAATTAAAGACCCAGAGTTTTACTGGTTTTTCTATAAAAAGGGTATTGCTTTCCGAACCGGTATAAATTTTGACGTTCTTAGTTAAATTAAATAAAATGTTTTGACTTTGATTTCGAATTAAAATAATAATAATATCAACACATTTGCAATACCTATTCTCACATACCCTTTCTGAATTATACGATAGGCAAAAACTAACATCAAAATAACAAGATCAAATATATTAAATGCATTTTATATTTTAATAAGTCTTTTTATCAATAGTTTTAAACTAAATTATTATTATTATTAGAAATAATTTTAATTGTTCGTCCAGACTTTATGAAGACGTCTCTCTTCTTAATTGCTTCGAGCATAATTTTCACGCAGCATATAGAACACTGGAGCAGCGGTCGTTTTTTCAATCCCTGTCCACTTTTGTGCTATACGATCACGTGCTACATTATTCACTGGCGGAAACCTACCATACAGGAAAATACTTGATCGAAGAGAACTTGCTCTAGTGCTGATATTTAAATGACATAATGATTATGCTTGCGTTCATATGAATAGTATAATTGCGCAGACCTGAGGCACATCAAGTGGTATACGCCAAAAGGCTAACAGCACTAACATTTTGTACTAAAGTAGTAGTATAATCCTAATGTTCATGTTTGATTTATAAAACTGAAATGACAAACGAACCTGCAGCCAACCTCAAAAAAAGAAGGCCAAGAACCAAGATGCGATCCCTCTCAGCCTATAATCATTATTACTGTAATTATTCTGGCTCTGTATGCCCTTCAGCTCTGAACACAGTAGTGCAAGCACTGCTATTTAGCGGAGTAATAGGTAAGAGGATGGTACATACTCAAACGTCTGAGTAGCTCCTATGCAGAAAAAGAAACCTAACACTGAGTAGAATGTTTACTTATTATGACCTACCTCATAAGAATATTATATATTCATATAATGAAATGGTTAATAGATTTTTCGTTTGTGTGTTTGCACATGTTAATCTTCACAATGGCTGGACCAATTTTTTGACGGTTCCGCGGCGCAGTGGCGTAGCAATTGAGTTGCAGCACTAAGAGCCGCGGGTTCGAATCCCGCACAGAACTAGTATTTGTATGGCCTAAATAATTTTTCCGGCTCTGTATGTTTGTCCTTGTGAAATTATGTTTGTAAACTGCCCCACGATACAGGAAAAATCCTAGTGTGGAGGTTACGTTTTAAAAAAATGTATATAAAATTGTAAATAGCTTTCATTGATATTATTTTTATTGATTTATTGATATTATATAGTATTGAGACACATCTGCATTTTGATTCTTAATCGAGGATAAATGTAGATGTCTATAGGCCATGCATCCACTTACCATCAGGTGGACTGTGTGATCGTTTGTCACCCATATTCTATAAAAAAAGACAAGTTTCACTAACATTGTTTGTTTTGTTTAAATCGGTTGATAAATAAAATATATTTTTATCTATTTAAAATTACAGCCTATATACGTCCCACTGCTGGGCACAGGCCTCTCATTTCTGGGAGAGTTTTAGGAAAGGAAATGTCCGCCGCTGCCCCAATTATAATATAGTATATAGTATTTTAAAATAGTTGGCGAACTCACATGTCTTCGTAATTTTTTTTTCTTATTTCAGACATGCAGGTTTTAATTCGCCGCTGAGTACGTGGTAAATCAGCACTTAAAATTGCAATTAACAATTTCATTGGTGCCGGCGGGGATTGACGGGGTTGCTCGCGTGTACTGAAATTTACAGCGAGCGCTTAGCCCTTGTGCTACCACGGCTTTTTTATTTGTTTATTTATTATTAATTTATTCTTTATTGCATTCCCTATTGCTAAAAAGAATACAAAGGGTAGACTTATACCATGAGGTATTCTCACCAGTCAATCCCATGTAGTGGTGAGAGTTTGACGTAAGTGTGTGACAATGTAGAGTAAAAGATAATTAAAACATGTGCAGTTTACACAGTAGAAGTGAACCTTCAAATGGAATAATAAATAAAATATTTCACGACAAATGATTTACTTAATATGATAATTTTCAACCACTAAAGGGCATAAAATATAAGATAAGTTACATTTTATAGCAAATAAATGCTACAATCCTTAGTTTAAGACATGAAGAGCCTAAATTATAATGTAATAAATCAAAAGAATATTTTATTTCGAGTAAAATTTTAATAGCGCCATCTACTTAATCCTGTAGGTGAAGTCATTTTATCGAACAAAAATTGATAGTTCTCAAGGCGGTACGTAAAATAGTCGCTAGATGGCCTAAACACGATTAATTTAATATAATATTCTAAATTAAATTAATCGTGAAAATTTTATTATCTCTGAGGATTAAGATGAAATGCTCTGGCTCCCTTTAGCTTCAGACCAGACAGAGTCGGAGGAGAACAGTGTAAGCACTTCTATTTGGTTTGAACAAAACGTCATATTTCTTATTAGTAGCAACACGGTATTAAAGTAATTGAAAAGAAAAAAACAGAATGCGTTAATTTGCAATTAGTTGCGTGGAGAAGCTCGAGCGAGAAAACTAGGTTACAAATTTTGATTTGTTATTGTGTGCGTTAGCTAGTGATGTACATTTTACTTAAAAGTACTATCGAAAAATGATTGTTAAGCAAGCGGTAAAAAGGTAAAAAAGAATAGTTTAGTGCACTAAACTGAGTAACTTTCGTGCACTAAACTATTTTATTAAAAATGAACTGAATTTTTACCATGATAGTTCTAAAATAATTAAAAAATATTCAAATAACATGTTTCCGGGAATAAGCTGCACCTACCTGCCTTTTCCATCATCCATCACAGCCTATAAAAGTCCACCTGAACATTGACCTTCCCCATAGATTGACTCATTGGGTGGATTTTGCCATAGTTGACACGCTTGGCGGGCGGGTTGTAAACTGCAGTTTTTTAATTATTTTGAGTTGCTATCAGGAAGATGCTGCTGCCCATCACCTGTTTCAATTTCCCTCTGTCGCCTCTTACGACACCCATGGGACGATATGGGATAGTAAATATAGGATATTCTTTCACCGCCACTACCTGCTTTTTGATGGATTTTAATTCAAATTGTACTAAATTCCAATAATGTTTAAATAGGTACATCTACCGATAAACTTAAATAATTTTCCCCAAGAATCCGATCGGAAAGTTGTATTTTCGAGCTATATATATATGACATTTGAAAAAAAATATTTACTGCCATGGACAGTTTCCCGGAATTCCTTTTTTAATATAATATTAATCAAATATAAATAGGTAGATACCTAATTAAGTATATACCTATTTATATTTTATTAAATATTTTGCTAAAATAAGAAACAGGAACACGAAGTAGATAATGCCTGCTTTATTTTTCATACAAATATTACGTTTTATAATTACAAACATTAAATATTTACCTAAATACATTATAGAAGTTTATTTTAACATTCAACTTAAACATGAAAGTAAACTTAATAGTTTAAGTAAGGAAACTTGTAGGAATCATAAAATAGCAGCTTAACGCTGCTGTGTTTCGTATGATGAGTGTAGTAGAGAGAACCGAGACCCTTTTTACTGTATAACCAAGCATTCCATCATAGTCCTCACAGGTGACAACGCATCTGCATTTTGATTCGTAATCGAGGATATGTAGATGGGTGATGATGTCTATGGACAACACAAACCACTTACCATCAGGTGGACTATGTGCTCGTTTGTCACCCTTGTCATATAAAAAGATTGTTCTGTTTAAAGCCAATAAGTAACTGTAATTAATTTGTTTAAAGTAATGATTTTGAAATGTTTGCTGGTGAAATAAAAAACGGAGACACGGAGTATACATTTTTTTGTGTAAGTTATCACTTCTTTCTTGATCTTATTATTTCAAAGGTCTCTCTTTCATCTGTCCCTGAAATTTTAAAGTAATAATCAACTTATTATCATGTTAGCTGCATGAATTTTAAAAACATACTTTAACAGAGACGTAATATACATCTTAACAGAGACAAGCCAAATATGTAGGAGATATTAAAGTGCACCAAGTGTCTGAGGATACAGATGCACTCTATTCTCTCAAACTCGGTATTAAGAAACGCGTGACCGTTTTGTTACAAACGGTCCATGGACTGACCGCAGCTAGTGTGCTAATCTCGCAGATCTACTGATCCGCGCAGCCGTTATTTAACCACGAGTTCTTCTTCCACAACTAACGCTGTAGGCGATGAACATGCGAACAAGCCTCGACACACTGTCGTCGGCATGAATCGGGCATCGAGAGTTGTTGTTAAATAGGATAATCTCAAGATTTTTATCTAAATGTACTAAGTTTTATAATGTATAAAATATGTCTCTATTTTTATCAAAAGTTTTTGAAGTTACAATTTTGAAGTCTTTACTATAGCAATATTATACTCACTGGTACATATAATGTAGGAAAGGCCTTTAATAAAATTGTTTTTATTCTGCTTTTCGTTTATACTTGTCAATAAAATGTTTGCTGCAAATTGTTGAGTTCTTCTGTGGATTCCAACCAACCCGTCCAATGTTAACCATTTTTCTAATTATAGAATCCAGAGGAATTTGTTTGACAAACGGCAATAATATTACGGTTTTAGAACGCAATTTAGAAAAAATTCGAGCATTTAATTTCATTCTTCTTTTTGTTGTGTGTGCAAGTGTATCAATTCTTTATAAATATTCAAGATAAATATCGACATTAATTTTAAATTTAAGTAAATGTAAAATATTTTGTTTAAAAGTGAATTACAAAATCACACAAATTATCAAACAACGTGACTTTTTCTTTGCAAAATATCAAAATTAATAAAATAATTGAATATATTCTATATTTTTAATATTATACAACATAAATTTTAGCCAAAAATAGACGTGATATAGCAGTAACGACGATTATTTCTATTATTGACACCACAGTCACTCACAGAACATGTATAACCATTGTAGAAAACAATTATTTGAAATATTAACCACGATTATACTCTAAAAAATTACAAAATATCTAGTAGCTTATTTCTTGCGCCGACTTGTGCCGACCTGTCATTCAAAATCGATTACAGTCATGAGATTTGCTATCCTTTTCTATCTTGCTTTTTGCCATAAGGAATTTTCTTTCCTTGCACACTATGGTGGTCTATATATTATAAGCCTATGATTTAAACATACGAATACTACCTCTCATGTGGGCGTATCACATTAGAATCAACTGTTAGCTAATAGGTTCAAGTTGTAGGTACGATTTTTTTCGGTTTGTCGTGTCTATCGCTCATAAATACCTATTGGAATGCCTGTTGTTGATTATTCTTGCACTTGTTACAAAATAAAGAAGTTTGTGCACTTGTTCTCAAGAGTTTGTAATGTGAGTAAGTTGTTTATACTTTTATACCTACTTAAACACTTGAAAATGTTAACATGGGTTTTGTCACTTATGCCCTTAATAGGGTTGCCAGTTTGTGTATTTGTATATAAACTGTTTAATTATTATTTTATTACAATTATTATTAATGACTTCTTATATTTACGCGGATACTACATATATTGATTATAATAAAAATACGGATTTTATCTCACCAGGTCGTCACTCAATCTATTGGGGCCGCCTTTACTTTACTTACCGGTACAAAGCTGCACTCAAGAAACATTCTTCCCCTGGTAACATATGCAAGAAGTCGATGGGTGTAGTTGGCTCAGTCCCGTGCTTTATGGCAATCGTTGGGTTAGGCCTGTGTTCAGCAGTGGACTTAGCCTTTAATAATTATCATAAAGACGGATTTTATAGTGTTTAATTTTAACTTATGTTTATTTGTTGACGAAAAATTAATTTAAAGATCGTACATATCAATTTTATATTACATTAGCCGATTTAACATCGAAGTTCCGGGAAGTTTTGCTGTCGTAATATTCACAATAACTAATATATTAGCTCTAAAAGACTGAGGATCTTTTTCCGAGGAGGAAAAGAACTACGATGCAAATCAAGGATTCGTGAGACTATTTGATATTGATTTTAAAAAAAACTGACTGATTGAATGATGAAATGAAGAGATGAATGACTATTACGTTGGCTTTGTGACAAAATAATTAGATGAGATACTGTGTATTTTTAACGGAGATCAAAACAGAATAACAATTAATAAGAAGAAGGAAGGTAGCCCAGGCTAATTATGACATCAGAAACTCAGCCCTTCAGTCCCCATGACCACGAGTGTTGCACAGCACTTAAAACCTTGGCAATTAAACATTAAATAACTTTAAAATAAAATATTAAATCATTAAAAATAGTTTTATTCAACATCTATATCTTCTTTTCAACTTGAATCTGATGTACAGGATACAAAACAATACTTTGTTTTCTTCTAATGATGCGATGGAAAATACAGGAATATTTGTTTCTGAAGTTTTTTTACCGACGTTTGTATTACTTTCTTTTTATTAAATACTGACAGCCCTGGATCTTAATAGTACTTTATCTTGAATTGCATCCGCCTAAATATTTCCAGTGCAGCCAGACGTTGTGCGTTACCTATATATAAGCGCAAATTTTGTTGGAGACATCAGTGTTGGCTTTACTCAAAATAAAGTTTTGATTTTAAACCTTTGTACTAAACTTTCTCCGCAGAAAAGCTACAAGTTTAAATCTGTAGCGAATTGCTATCATTGCATCTTACAAAAATATATTGATCGCCAAAGTGTTAACCGTCAAGTCATAATGATCCTGCCTCTTACATTGATTATTTTCCTCAACGGCTTCATGTAAGTAAGCCATAATCCTAAGTGGAGAGTGTTCGGTATACATTTTGAGCGGCCGAACAAAGATAATGTAATTACTTGCGGCCGCCATTTAGTATATCGACGACGAAGTGCCAATATCTCATATCTTAAATATGAAAGTTGTACAGGAAGCGAAAAAAACTACTCATAAGTTTATTTTATTTTTTATTTTGATTCAATTTGATAAATTCACTTTATTTTTGAATTTAAATACGGTCTGATAATTGTTTTTTCCTGGAAAACCAGTATTTACTAAAATATTAATAGATAGGAGGTATTGGTTGTTGTTTAATTATATTTCAGTAAGTCAGGAGGATAATAGGAGCAATTAATAAAAGTAAAATAATATAAAAACTTAGCTTTTATTAAAATCAAAGAAGATTTACAAAATATATAACGTATTTATACCCACTTTAAATGTTTTTACTGTCTTGGTGTTCTAAAGCACTTATTTGGATATTATTATGTGGACAAAACTAGAAAAAAATTTAGTAGTAACCTAAATAGGTATAACATTACGACAACATAAATAAACTTCTAACAACTGGGACATTTTCATGAACGAAACTTTAAATTATGGAACATTAAGTTCTTGTCGTCTATAAATAAAAAATAAGCAACATCAACCTGGTACAATATAAAGTTATATAAATAAAGTTATTAATAGCAATGAGATCAAAAATTACTAATAAACTTTAACTTAAATTCTAACATCTTTGCCTTTTTAAGTAGAGTATGGCATAGCATAGTAAAAACTATGACAATCACTGGGTAATACTGACTTAACTTGCTGCAGATGGTTGCTTTTAGAAGATGAGATTGGAATTTTATTAAAACGCAGTTGTTTATAATTTATTTCAACTAAACGTTTTGGTCTCTGTGGGAGGTCCATGAATTCGCCATCAAAATCTAGTTTTACTTTTATAGACATGTCTGGGCTATACCAAATCACTCTAATGTCGACAACATGTGGAGCACCTGCTTTACGTCCAGGACGGATGCTTTTATAAAACCATTTTTCAGGGTTTGCATAGTTTTCGAAAAAACTGTATTCTGCTTGGATAGATTCATATGGTTCCTTTCGCGCCTCTTTTGTAATGGTCACATAATCACTAGGCAGGTGAATTTCTCTATTTTTAATTTTCTTTCAATAGAACTGTGAACGGAATCACACTCCATTTGAGTGTACCCAGGTTCTAAATTTTGGGTTATAGTTATCCCATATTTTATTTCCAAATTAAGTAGCGCATTGGAGAGAACCACGTTTCTGTTTTGATAGGTACAGCCGTCTGAATAAATAACAATATCCTTTTTTTCAGGTAAGCAGTGTCTTAGTATGTAATCGATTAGAAAAGAAACGAAAGTATTTGATGTCAAATCAGTTGCAGTCTTGTCAAACCAATAGCAGCTGCAATGCTTGGAAATTAAATTAAATACTGTAAAATTATGAACTGTTAACTTTGTTTTGAAATATAAAGCACTAGCTGTTAGGTAGGGGCAAATCTTAACGGCTTCTAGATCCATAGTAAGAAGAATGACCTCTCCCGCGACTGCTTTTGTAAAATATATTTAAGTATATATTTTATTCTATACTATTTATGTTAATAGTATATTTTATATATTTTATAACAGTATTTTTGCATCTCTACCAGACGAGAAAACATATTTATCCTAACCTTACCAATATCGAGCATTACGTATTATTGTGATCAGAGTAGTTAATCTGTCGTGGTTAGATAACTTTAAATTTACGCAAGAACACAACGTAACTTTTCAGATCAGATTTTGGCGATTATCTAACATTGGTGATATTAGATGACGGCGGAAAACACACAGCAGTGCTATATGTTTTTCTTTGTGATAACACTGTAACTTTAAATAACATATTGATTTAAAAATAAATCAGCTTATTATAAATGCTGATAAATTAGTACAATTCAACGAAACCAAACGTCAAACCGAAGGCACCCATTATTCGCACCACTTGTGATCTCAGAGCAATGACGAGTTTTTCCCATGTATCTAACACTTCACCAAACCCCACTTCCAGTCTAATCGAAAAGGCGTTGCTTTGTTATATTTTCTATCGCATTTACTACGGAAGGAGTACCTAGGAATGGTCCGGAATTTTAGCAACCGCTTTGCACTACAGTGTGTATTGACATAATTCAGAACATAATTCAGAAATTCAGAACCATCCAGGTAGTGTGGATGCATCTATCTAGTTGGTTGACAACCCACTAATGCTAGCGATTTTGTCCCACGCACGATCTCTATGTTGGAGTAGAATGTTTTCAGTGATTATTCTCAGATATTACCTCCTACCTTCAAAGATTCTTCAAAAAGAACCTACTACTTTCAAAGTCCTACCGACAATTGTTTGGGATGAGTGAGTGCTCTAGTTTTTGTGCTAGGTCTGTTGTTTCATATTAAACGTGTTATATTGATTTTTATATTGCGTTAGTGTGTTTCAAAACTAAAAATGATACAAAGTCATCATGGATCAGTGGATCTGTCTATTACTAGATAGGCTTGTTGTATTTACAACAAGACAATATTACGTAGCGTTCTTGGTTTTTATCAGATACATGAAGGCGAATCTATAATTGCGCTATTGAGCTTTCAGTAAAAGTATATTTATACCGTATAGTAGTGAAAATAAATTGACACCGATCCTCTTAGAAGGAACATTTTAAAATGTCTTGTAAAAGACTGAATTAGTATGAATTAAAGACGAATTTAATAAGCAAGATATGTAAAGTTGCTTTGAAAAGAGTTAAAGCCCATAGAATACTATAATATACAATAGAATGGCTGCCAACCTTATTTTGTACGAGAAAATGATACAAAAATTAAGTTATTATGAATTACCTTTATTTAGAAAGACGAGTAATTTCCTAAACATTCATATTGGTATAACTTATCTGCTATAACAATTTTACACAGGTCTGCGAAAACCTTTGCATTCGTTTCGATGCCTCATTCAACTGGTCATAAGCCATTATTATTTTATACTTAATGGAACTAAGTTCAAAATAAGTTATCTTTTATAGATGACGGAAGTATTAATAGTATTAATTTTGTCCGTTGCTTACGTCTTTACATACAAAATCAAGCAAATTACATTAAAGGCTTTTAATGGTTTTATTTTACCGAAAAAGCAAAATTGTGGAAACACAAACGGCAAACAAGATAAGCTCTGTTTCAGTCGAAGGTGCTGAAAGAACCTTCAAGATCGAGATCGCCTGGGTTAAAATGTACAATAACATAAAACGTTAAAATGTACAATATTTATTACAATAATAAAAAATAAATCTAAAAGCTTAGTCCTTTTTTTACCTGGAAAATGCCTATGGTTATGTCGGACTTGCACCGACTAAAATCCCATGGTGTTCCACTTTCGGCGCATATTGGCAGGGCCATGGGAACGCTTTCGCACACATCCGCGGCGTCCCCATCAACGCCGGCCGCTCCATGACGGCCCCTCCTCTGAAGAACTTCTCCTCCCCATCTTTTCTCTGGTAAGTGCATTAAAACATATGGCGCGCTTTTCTCCCCGACCTCCAACTTCATCTACGCAACGAATGCCCACGTGTCCGATACGCGAAGTCTCTAGTCTTCCTGCCCCAGTGACGGATCTGGTCTATGGCTCCGCCACCAGCCAGATTCGGCTACACCTCTCGCCGCAGTCCACCAACATACATCCGAAGTGGGTTTGCCAAGCCCACTCGGGTAGCCACCTCAGGCCGGCCTTTCACCACGGGCCAGCCATGTAAGCTCCTCTTAGTTCACCATGGGTAACAAGCCACGGCTACTGTATAGTGCCAAGAACGCTGACTGCGTTCCTCGCTAAATAGCTATGGTAAGCCTTAGAGCGAGAAAAGACCCAGCCATCTTCGTGTCGAGATTTAATTTAAAAAAAATTAAAATGAAATCTCGACGCGAATTCGATAATATCATCATGTGCCAAACCACCGAGGTTGTATGAGTTACCGAAAATACACAAACCAAACGCCCCACTACGTCTTATAGTAATCCAAATCGTTTCACCAACTTATAAGTTGGCTCAACACTAACCAAAAATACTGTCACCACTGAGCATACACCAGAGCACACACAAAGGATTCATACCATTTTGTTAGCGAGATAAAGACACATCTCACTGACAATGAAACTATGGTCAGTTTTGATGTTAATTTAATATTGACATGCTTACCTATTGAAGACTGCATCTCAATTATAACTAGGAAGCTAGAAGATAACAACATGCCTACAGAATATTCAGTATTACTCAAACACTGCCTCACAATAGGAGAACTACGCTCGAAGTTGTCGATGAGTATGTTTTACCTAAGACAAATTGTCAACTTCGATCCGACAGAGGTCCAACGGGTCGCTTGGCTGGGCTGCGTTTGAGACTACGATACATCTTCTTGTTACGTATACCTCAATACTTAAAACAAGATTGCAAGTACAAACAATGCGTGTTGAGTGACGATATATATCTGAGATGTGGTCCATCACTGCTAGCCGTATAAGGAAGCTTAACCTCAAGTTCCTGCCAACCTATATTGTAACGCATGTACCTGCTCATGGTCACAGTGACTCCATTAAACCATGTTTTTATGTAATGTGGGTCAATAATGTAATAAATAATAAATGAAACATAACTTTAAGATTATAATAATGATATTGAAAAGAAAAAACTAAATAACACAACATTTTCTTCTATGAAATGACAAAACATAAATGCATATTTCTCTCAAAATTAACAATCATCTTCAAATAATGAGATCAATCAAATTAGGAATTTAAAATTAGAACAATTTGCACTTTTTCTTAATATCTATAAACATTTGAACAAAACAAAGTTATAAAATATAAAATTATGAACATTTGATAAAAATTGCAGGGGTAAAGTTCACAATTTTCATGACAATTTTGCACATTTTTTGGCGCACTCCAAACAGATGGTTTTTTACATAAAACATAGGTGAAATGTTTTGCGTCTTTTCTATGGCAGTTGACATGTTTTTACGTTTTTCTAGTTTATCTGCATCCGAACAGCTGGGCATTTCATCTTCAATTTTCAAAATGCGGCGTATTGAACATTTTATGTCCGAGGAGTGTTTTCATAACCTCTCGCCGTCGCATGTGTGGTGTCGTCAGATCTTGTGCTAGCCGTTTATAAATTTGAATCTGCTTCCGGTTCTCTGTGTTTGATTGTGAACTTATGACGTAAGCATTTGAAGCAGATATATCCAGCAGCCGATAAAAATTACCAAGGGCCATCTTTGCGTTCGTCGGGCCGTTGAATAATTTGAGCACCTTGATCCAATAAATCGACGCCAATTTTAGTTGGTTATAATACATAATAACTTGGCTTCTTGGTATTTTCATCTACGCTAGCCGTATGGTGCATACTAGAAATCATAACCACGGCTTTGTTTTCTTCGGAACAAAAGATGAGAGTTATATCTTTGTGAAACCAAAACCGATGATTCAACTTGTCTTTGCCGCCTTGGTAAGAATTCTGGTGGTATTTCCGCTTGTTTTTTGAGTGCCCACCAGAGTCAATTTTTATCCTTCAGAATGTTTACAAGTTCTATAGAACAAAACCAATTGTCGGCAGTAATATTTCTGTTCGAGCCTTCCACTGGTGGATAAGTCGTAAAACTGCTTGCGTAGGTTTTGACAATCGTTTTGTTCCGCTGTCAAATTTGTTCCATCAGAATCTTTGCCTAAGTAAATGTAGGGTTGAGGGCCATTTCTGGCATCTGTAAGGCACATAAGTTTCAGGCCATATTTGGCTGGCTTCTTCGGCATGTACATTCTAAATTTCACGGCCACGAAAGCCACCAACATCTTGTCTATACAAGCACAAGTGTCAATGCTGTATACTTCTGCAGTTCTGAATAAAATTGAAAAGCTCTGATATTGGTGCAGCCAGGTCAGTCTCTCGCCTTTGAGCTCTTGTTTCAGAATCATCGAAACGGATGGTTTTCATCAAAATTTCAAATCTATTTTACTCAATATGCCGATATATTTCCTGCCAGAGCCATCCGTATTATACCACGATCTATAATCTTCTCTGTTTTCTTTGAATATAGCCGTGTAAAATAAAAATCCGATAAAGGCCTTTAGTTCTGTTCGATCTAAATCTTGAACATCCTTGCTTTTATATTGGTCATAACTGCCTTATTTTTGATTAGTGTATAATACTATTTTATCAGGCATCTCATTCGTGAATAAAAACTTCAAAGGTCGAGAGTGTGGTTGATTCATTGAATACATCACGATATGGTGGTTTTAGTCCTGGTGCTTGTGACACAATATTATGTTGCTGAGTTCTGGCACGAATGGCACTCGGAACAGAAGACCACCTGAAACGATTTTTACCAAAGTAGCTTCGGTTTCTCGTTTGAAGTTGTGATAAAGGTATTTCGTCATCCAAGAAAAGTTATCATCTTGAGTAACTGGTACTCTCACACGCTGTGAAGACACAAATCTATTCTCACCAGTAGAATGATCTTCGTCGATTTCCTCTGAAGATGAAATACCCAAGCAGTCATCAGACTCGCAGTCTTCTGTAGGCACAAGATTGTCAGAACAAACGGAGTCCACATCGCTGCAATCTTCGTCACGGTCTCCTCTTCATCCGACATCTCTTCTTCCAACCATCTTGTTATATTTTCGTCGTTTTTATTCATGTTGACAATAAAACAAAACAAATACACGTAATACAAAATAATCACGTAACTTCCTACGCGCGGTCACCATGACAGCTCACGAGATTTTTATTCACCCAAGCTAAACGCGTGCACGTAGCCTCGCTGAGCGCATGCGCGACACTAACCGACAAGTAGAAAAGGTACATAGACGCACGCCAACGCGCGTGGTTTAACGGAAAAAATCAAATTCAAATATTCGGCGGAGTCATGGTGACCGCGGGCAGGAACAAGGTTAGGTCACTCAGCGAGCTAGAAGGCTATGCTCAGGTTTCTCTGCATGATAGACTTAGAATGCGGATATCTATGTAGAACTCTTACTACTACTACTACTACTCTGGGTAATGGAGCCCAATGGATAAGTCAGCTGTAGAGGCAATGGGCCGGCCATATAGTTCGAAGAACCAACAACCGATGGGGAAGAAAGGTTGTCGGTAGAAACCTCGTACCAGTTGCGAACTGTAGGGCGGCCCCGTAAAATGGGTGACGACCTAGTAAGAGATGCAAGAAGTAAGTGGCATTCCTTGGGGATTATTGGGGATGTTCAGCAGTTGACTTGTGAAGGCTGCAATAATGATGATGATGATCACTCTTGATGTCTAAATATTTGAATACCATAGTTGCTACTTCCTTTTGACGCTGACCGTACAACATGAACGTTTTTTTATAGGATAGGGTGACAAAGCAGGCACACAGTCGACTTGATGGTACGAGTAAGTAGTTGCTGTGACATAGACATCTACATCTATCCTAAATAAATAATCAAAATGCAGATGCGTTGTCACCCGTGAGGACTAAGATAGAATGCCTCTTTTCAGTAAAAGGGTCTCCGTTCTATACACTCACAATACAAACACAGCAGTATTTAGCTGCTATTTTACGCTGGTATTCTGTGAGGCGTGTTTTTCCCCAGTCGAGCCGACCAATTCGTGCTACAACTATACTACTTATATAGCTGCATCATGGCTCTACCACGTAAGTACGTTCGTGCGTATGTACGGTATGTTTTCTTTATTATTCATATTTTTGGTTAACGAACATTTATCTGCATTATCATCCTTTGTGTTGCAGTATATAAATGCAAATTGTTTTTGTACACTTCAATATTGGTTTTACTCGTGAAAAGTGATTTTTAGTCTTTACACTATCTTTCTATTGTAAGGACTACAGGTTCAAATCAGTTGCCAAAGTCATCTGATTGTACGAAAATATATCGGTCGCCAAATTGCTTACCGTGGACACATCATGATCTTGCCTACTGCATTAATTTTCTCAACGGCGTCATGTAAGTAAGCATAAAGACTGAGGAGCATTCGGCATGCATTTTAAGCGGCTGCCAACAGAGATATGATCTCTTTCGGCCGCCGTTTGGGAGATCGTAATATAAAGCGTGTGTTTGTCGTGCACGTCGATGCCCCGCTCCGCCAAACGCTCTCCACTAGGGTCTTATTTTTGAACGGTATAACCTCGCTAAAATTACAAACGCGAAAGTTTGGTACTGGTACTGCCACCATTTAACTTTATACTGATAAATTCTTAAGTGTTTCAGAATGAAAATAATGGGAAAATAGTTTTTATTGATTAAGGAAATAATTCTTAGGTATTGTGATAACTCTTAAGTAATAATATGTCGTATTGACACTAAATTAACTTGTTTAGTAATTTTGTTACTTGTACTCAAATTCATATTTAAAAATAAATATATTTTTACTTATTGATAGTAATAATTTTTAATTTGAATTTAATAATAATTTAAAAACATTTTTAAATAACGCGTGTGCCCATCAAAAGCGCGTAATCGTTTGTATCTTTGTTATATTCGTTGTTTTATAGATAAATTATGCAACAGTAAAATGAAAATCCATAGGCCACTATGTCTTTGACAAAGACGTAGGTACATCATGCTTATTATCTGGGCAGATTTTCACCGAGTACATTTTGTCAATATTCTTGTCACTTTAGTTTTGTATTTTATAGTCAAGAATTTCTTTCGATCGGCGATAGAATGGAAAATACTCTTATTATTTGTGTAAAAATGAATTTTCTCAAGAATACAATCTCTACAAAAACGTGGAAAATATTTAAATATGATTTTATTATATTACAATTTACACCCTTCTTTAAATGCTATTCAATGTCTCATCATATTATAATTAGGACGTATTTAAAAATAATTGTATTCGAATAATTTGCAATTTGCATTTGCCAATGCTTCAAATATAACAATAAACATCATGTAAATTTTGTTGCAGAATGTTAACACTTGCCGAACTACCTTCATCCGACAGTGGACAGCAACGGTTGACTCCGCAGGTAATCAATTTTTTTATATTTTACGACATGCATAATGTAAATAAAAAACTTTTAAATGCTATTAAAAATACATTAAACTTATAATATTTGACATTGTTTGCTGATTCAAATAGACCCGAACCTTTAATTGCCTCTCCTCAGGATTTTAACTTGGACAAACAACATAGAACTTAATCTTATCACTAGACCAATGCAATCACACAAAATCAAGGAAGGTATTAAAGCCTCCGATAACTGAAAAAGTTAGGCTATATATTTATATTGCATAAAATATCTTGACCCGCGACGGATCAGCAGCAATGGTGGGGAGAAATATTTAGTACTGCAAGAGGCGATCACGCGGCAAATTTTTCGCTCTAAGAAACAGAACGAAACGGACTAAAGAAGAAAACTTGCGTGACATTAATTTTTATAGCAGACTTCAAAAAAAATGGAGGAAATTCTCAACTGAAATTCTAAAATCAATTCTCAATTTAATGTATGTTTTTTTGGTAGTTCAGTTTAAATAAGATGACCTTTTGATTGTTAACTTGAACTTGTGGTATTCCTTGTCCCACTCACATAGGCAAAAATATTTTTTTTAAAGTCAAAGAACGAAAATATCGGGATTTTTAGTATGCGATAGACTATGTCTTACAAAGTATTACTTTTTCTTTCATCATGATACTTCTCACAGAAAGTTTTTACTGGAGAGTAAAAACTTAAATTCATGTAGGAATTCATCGCAGTGCACCTTAGCTCTCTTATCCCAGAGCTGTATCGTGCACGTTGTTCACAGGGAGCGTCTTAATGAATGGAGTTACTACGTGAGTTGCCATCTTAGTATTTTTAGTACAATGTTCATAAAAGTATAGGCACAAATTTGGGAAATTATTTCACAATGTGTTTATATATTCTTAGCAATAAAAATTCAGGCATCAATCAGCATTTATAACTGTTAAAGTTTTCTGTGATTGCTTGTAATTTTTTCTTGTTTTACAAAATTGTAGCTGTGGTAAAGAACATAATACAGTATTGTATGAGTATGAGTAAATATTAAATAGTAAAATTAAAATTGATTGAAAAAATTACAATTATATTAATCAATATTTTTATTTTCAGTATGTGAAATGCCCATATCATCACCAAGGCTTTCCATTATCGATTTGTTGGAACAAAAGTTAGGGAAAAGTCCATTGAATAATTTCAAATTCACCGGAACTGAGGCTTTGAACAATGTACCCGATTCACTTTTCAGTGACATGCCGCAATATAAAGAAGTAATTGAATTGTTGCACGAAGATATTCAACGAGGGAATCATTTATTGCTAGTCGAGGAAGAAGGATTGGGAAATAAAAGATCGCGGACACACTGTTACAGATTTTGGATCGCCCTACGGAATATATGCAACTGCACCGCGACACAACGATACGGTCTTTGGCAGTCCAGCCAAATATCAAAGATGAAACTGGCATTTATGAGGATTCACCATTGGTCAGAGCCATTAAATATGGCCACGTGTTAGTTGTAGACGAAGGACAAAGCTCCATTAATCGTAACATCCAGCTTAAACACTTTAATGCAAAATGGAGAAATGATGTTGAGTGATGGTAAAATGATAATTCCCAAGGAAATTATGAATAGCTTTGGAGACAAAACAGCGAGTTATATTCCTGTGCACGAAGATTTTAGAATGATAGTTATGGCTAGTCTTTTGGATTCCCGTTTTTGGAGAAAACTTGCCTACTCTTTCAGGTAATTTTAATATTATATCCATTTATTAAAGGTTAGGTTATAACCATTTATGAATAGGTACACTTACAGGCTTTATTATAATTGAAGTTGTAATTAAAGTAAATTGATGGCCATGCAACAGCAGTCATCGTAATTTGACACTGCTTCCTGTTACAGGTCTTGCAGCGTGTCAGCATTTTCGAGGACCACGCTCTCATATGAGAGCGTGGTCCTCAAGCATCTGTATAATCAAATACATGTATATTACTGCGGTATTTTGGATTATATATGACGAGAACTGGAGACCCTTTTAAGAATTATCTGGACCAACTACTTTGGTTACAAGGAATTCCATCTTAATCCTTAAAGTTTGCAACGCATCTGCATTTCATTTTTGATCATAGATAGATGTTGTTTATAGGCAACAGAATATTTACTTACCTCCAGCAGGTGAACTGCAAACATCTTGCATGACTTGCAAAAATCTATGCGATTAAGGTTGAAAGTATTCAGCGGAACATCTACAATGAAATTATAGGTTAATGGTTCAATTTAGAAATTACTCACGTCACGAAAGAGCATACTTCAAACATGCACTAGCAATGCCATAAATTGATTAAAATTTAAATTGGTGAAAACAGAATATAATATGTTGTGGATAGTGCTCGATATATACTTAACATTTTTTATTTTATTTTTTATTCTATCTACTGCACATTTGAGACATATGATGCTTTCTCTTGTGAACTTACTCATATTTAGTGTCCTCAAAGAAATTTTCATTACAGTATTCAAAACTGAGCAGATAGGTACCACCGTCAAAGCCGTTGGCTCTAGCCCAGTGGTCACCACTGCCGTGATGGGTGGCTACAGTAGTGGAATACATACAGCAACAGCAATAGCTTCGGGTTCAGCTAGCGCTACCGCTACAGCTATGACCTATGGCAGCGGAATCGCGACCGCTACAGCAATGGCTTCCGGCTCATCTATTGCCGACGCCACAGCATACTCATACGACGAAGGAATCGCCACCGCCACAGCAAGCGCTTCTCGCTCGAAAATTGCCAAAGCCTGGGCGACCGCCAAAGACAATCAAGTCATAACCGACACAAAAAAGGTGTCCTGAAAGGAATTTTAAAAATCTTATCATATGTCTTATAACGAATTTTAAACCTTAAATATGTACAGCTTAAATCTTCCATTATTAAAATTATGTCATTTTTCTAGTTTGTTTTATTTTTATTACATCAATGTTGTTAGACATTTTAACCTGAAGAGTTGACGGTTTTTGTGAAGTATTTTAGATTTACACAAAATCCTAACTAAATTAAACTACTAAGGACTTTATATAAATTACTATGATCTTTTGTCAAAATATAGTTTGCCTGAAGAAGAACTATTAATCAAAATGATTCGAAAGAAGTAAAGTAAAAAGGGAATTTTTGAGAACGTGGCGATAGAGCTGGTTATATTAGAAAATCTAAAATATTTGAGATCCTTAACGTTGTGATCAAGAGTAAAATAAGGATTCTAACAATTTGAGGATGTCTAATGCATATTTCGTAATATTTTATTAATAAATATACTAGTACATGAAAAGCGATACAATTTCTCGAGGCAAATCAGTTTCAAAATTGATTTTATTCCACAGTTTCATAGGATATAAGGTCAAAAGCCTTCAACAAATCCAAATAGCAAGCATACACTTGGTGTCTTTCTTGCAGTCTAGTACTGGACAGTCTGCTTGAGGCACAAAGACTTTCGGTAGAAAGACCAGGTCTGAAGCCGAACTGTGCGTCATTGAGCGAGACGTACTTATTTAGGAGCCGACTACGCAAATCGTCCAGTACTTTTGCAATCACCGTACCCAGGGATATTCGCCTATAATTAGACACATCTGTTGAGTCACCAGTCTTATTTTTTATAATAGATACAACTATAGTACGCATTAGGCTTTCAGGTAGATAAGATTTTTTTTTATAGGATAAGGGTAACAAACGAGCACACGTCCACCTGATGATAAGTGGTTGCTGTGGCCCATAGACATCTACATTTATCCTCGATTACAAATCAAAATTCAGATGCGTTGTCATCCGTGAGGACTAAGATGGATTGCCTCGTTTCCAGTAAAAAGGGTATCCGGTTCTCTACACTCACCATACGAAACATAGCAGCGTTAAGCTGCTATTTTACGCTAATATGGCCTTCCCCGGTCGAACCGACCCATTCGTGCTACAACTATACCAGTAATATAGCTGCAGCATTACTCTTCTACGTAAAACCTATGTCCTGAAAGATTAAAAACCAAGATAATACTCTTGGGAAGTGTACTCCTGCGTGCTGTAGGTGCTCGATGCTGAGGCTGTCATATCCAGGAGATTTTTCGTATTTGTATATAATATAATATGTAATCAATAATATTGATCGACAATTTAAGTAAAGGACGCATCATTTATCAAAAACTACGTGAAGAACTAAAGAATAAAAGTCGCGAAAAATTGCATGCTTGAGTGCTTTTCATCATAGTAATTTCTCTGCCCATCTATTTGATGTTGCAGGCGCTGTCATCGAACTGCTGGGTTTCAGATGATGCAGATGGTATGAAATTCGACGGAAACGATGAAGTGATTTGTGCTAGAAGCCTTTTCCGATCCAACATTTTTTCAAGGGTATTAATCTTAAAAGGCAATTACGTTGAATAATAAATTCATTTTACATATACCTATGCTAGAGTTTCCAAAACATTGATTAACCAGTATTGTTTAATTTTTCATTGCTTGGCTTTTCAATCAATCCACCAATCTTTATTTAGGAGTAGCAGCTAAAATCATAACTGTATCAGTTTTACTATGTTTGTTTAAACTTTGTCCAGTCCAATTTATTATTTTTTAAAGTAGATGTTACCAAACACACGAGCACACATTCTACCTGATGGTTCTTTGAGGTTAATATGGATTAAAATTCATATGACGACTTAAATGAAATGCCTCTACACGTAAAATTGCTTCCGGTTCACAATATGATAATATAAGCGTGAAATAGCAACATGTTGCTGCTGGTATTCTGTGAAAGCGAGAATACTTGGGTAGACTATAGACGTCCGGTACTTGATTTTTATTATGTTTTCAGTTTAGGAGGTTTGGCAGGGTTAAGTTGAACCTTTTACAATGTTTTTGGATGTTGGAAATGAGTTTTGAATTAATTACGACAAAAATATATTTCACTAAAAATAGCGTATATCGAAACGCAAATATGACATTTTATGGAATTTGGGTGACAAACTAGCACACAGTCCAACTGATGGTAAATGGATGCTATGGCTTAGACATCTACATTTATCATCCATTAAGAATCAAAATGCAGATGCATTGTCACCCTGAGTACGAAGATGGAATCTCATTTCCAGTAAAAGGGTCTCCGGTCTCTACACTCACCATACGAAACACAGCAGCATTAATCTGCCTTGGTCGAGCCGACCCATTCGTGCTTCAACCAAAATATAGCTGCAGTGTGGCTCTACCACGTTTGAAAAATTGCAATTCGATCTAGTATTATATAGTTAACGTCTGGTACGTGATTTTAATAATACTTTCAGTTTAGAAGGTTTTTCAAGGTTTAGCTAGAACCTTTTACACTGTTTTTGGATTTCCGAAATGCGTTTTGAATTAATTGCGATAAAAATAACTTTCAATAAAAATTGCATATAACAAATCGCAAATATGTCAATTTGATTTTTTTAACACGGGTACACTGACAATCCATTTGTGACTGAAAATGGGACTCATATACCACAAATTCAGTCGCAGTAGAGAGCAGTCAAGAGGTTGCATGGCTCTCCAGCGTGTTTTATTTATTAGCTAAAGTTTTAAATACTCATTTTTGTCATAATTGACCATGATAGTACAGTATAGAATTAGTATAGAACAGAAATAGAAGTGGTACTACTAAATTTGGTCAATATTCTGTTTGTAACTTATCAGTAGGGTATGTGTTTTATAATTAAACGTTGAGATTTATTTATATACAAAGGTCTCAAAAACATTTTTGTGCTCCACACAACAAAGTACAATCCTTGTCATGTACAATCAAAAGATTTTTACAAACTGAAGTGACTAACGAATCTATATTCCACCTGATGGTAAGTAGGTACTGGACACAGCCCATGCTACAGCCCAGGACACCTGCAACCAACATAAAATAAAGAGGTTACAGATGCGATGTCTTCTCTAAGGAATATGTCGGAATTCACAGTCTATAACTATACTAAATCTCTATACCATTCTGAATCTATATACATGTATGGTTCTATATATACACCTGTTATTTCGAACCTAGTATCCATATTTAATATAATACAAATCTTCCTTACACTGCCGCTTAAAAGTCTTTTAATAGCACAAAGGCTAAAAGGAAGATAGAATATTATGCTATTGCGTATAGCGTAGCTAATGGAATGATAGTTCAGTAGCTACGCTATACGCACAGTTCAATGCTTATAAAAAACTATCACACTGAATTTACGTTAAAAATTATTTGTTTTTCGCCGGGCAGGAGTAAAACATTTTCGAACAAACATTTTGGAACAATATTCGTATGGCCTACAATAATTGTTCCGGGTCTGGATGTTTGTCTTGTGCAATTTATGTTTGTAAACTGCCTCCAAGATACAGGAGAAAATCCTAGTTTAGGGGTATTTTTTATTAAAAACTCATTTTAATTCAAAGTTAAGTTTAGATAATTTTAATGAAAATTTTAATTAAAATGTTTTAACGTAACTTCGAGTTAATTATTAAAATATCTAACTGTTCCTAAATTACACTAGCTAATAATATTGTTTTTTTTTCTCTAATTATGTTAAAGTTGGTATGTGAGAGAATGTACTAACTACTAAGACTAACGAAATGACAGTCATTTTTAATAACAATGATTTTTTTAATTGCAAGAACAAATCAAGATTGCCATATTACTTTCAAATATTATATGATTCTTACGTACAACGTTTACAGTTTTGTTATTTATATGAGTTTTATAAGGAGGTGTACCTGCAGACCAGGACTCAGGAAACTTGCTTAAAAATATTTATGACAGTTTGCTGTTATGAAACACAAAGTGGAGTTTGTTTTGTTCTATTTTTTAAGTATTTTTAAGTAATTTTAAATTTTGTTAAGGAATTGCATGTTGTGAGTCAATTGCGCTTGCACTTAGATAGATTACCCCATTTTTCAACTAAACGTAACGCTTTGCACCAACAACTCAAAAAAAGTAGTAATAACGGTAACAAAACAATAAAATAAGAAAAAACAGTGAAAATATCATAAATATAATTCACAAGTGAATGAAAATTACAGATTATTTACGCAAATAACCGATGACATCATAAACCGGCAAAATTAAAACAAACTCTGCCATCATTATCAAGGGATTACGTTTTATTTTAATTTGGTAAATTAACAATGATATTAAAACGTTCTCGGTATTATCCACCCCTGCTTCTTTTAGGTTTTAGCGTTAACTTTGGAATTTTAAATAATAGCCACTTAATTTCATGAGATAAATAATTAAATGATTACAAAATACTGTTCCCACATCTGGGCTGGGGCCCCAGTGTCTCCTTCCACTTGACCGCATCCAGCGCAGAGCGGCTCGAATCGATGACCGAGTCCTTTCCGATCGGCTCCATTCATTGGCGCTGCGAAGAGATGTTGCATCTCTTTGCATTTTTCCATTTACCACGGGAGTGCTCTGGAATTGTTTTTCCGGACCGATACGACTTAGGGACCTTCAAGAAAAGAGCCTACTCCTTATTAAAAGGCCGGCAATGCATCTGCAATTCCTCTGGTTCCCCTGGTGTTGCAGTTGTTCATGGGTGGCGGTAGTCACTTACCAACAGGTGAGCCGCATGCTCGTTTGCCTCCTCTCCTATAAAACAAAACAAATAAGTGTAACAGTTGGTGTATAAATAGATTACAAAAATTTCGCAGCAATCTTAACTGTAACATGCTTATTGTACTTTTATACAAAGTGTACGTTATAAAAAGCCTATTTAACCTCTGTCTAATGCTATTTTAAATAGAGTATAAGGTAGCTAATGGAGTTGTCCGATTTTATCGAATGACTGGACATTAGAATTACTTTTATAACAATTATCAGAATTATAGATCTTTCTGCAAATACTGCGAGACAAATTTCGAATTTCTGTTATCAACAAAATATTACATATTAATACAATTTTGGCACCAAGGTGGCACTCACATTCATTAACTTTAATCTAAGGCGTTCGTCACCCACTGTTCCGATAACTGCCTCTACAGCATCACTGTTATCAAGTTTGTCTTCGTCACGCGTCTCCATAGAAGCCATGCCCGTGATAAAATTTCTGCGATATTTTTAGGCCGATCGAATTTTAGGTCAAGCCAGTATCGAAACTGATGCGCCTGAGGAACCTCCACATGATTTGTATAGTCAGGACATGAAGAATTTAGACCTGTAGAAAGGGTCGCTGGGGCGATCCCACTCTGATGTCGGATTTTGATGTCCATTAAAAATATTAAAATGCAGAGCCATGACCTCATCGGTTCTGTATTAAATTTAGCCATAATAAATCTAACACCGCAATACCAAACAGCAAATCACTTATTATTTCTAATGCGAATATTTTATTACACACAAATATAATAAAGTCCTCAGTAATAACAGATTAGCAGAAATAATACCTAGCAAAGTTAACTTATTTAATGCTTTAATTACTCACAGTATTTGCTTTTGACTTTTATACCTCAAATGCTGACCAAAGAATGAACGTTCTATCGATTTTTAGAAGTGCACAACGCCATCACTCCCGCGTGGTCATAACGATGCGCGGACCAATGGCGTTGCGCCTGCCTAAGTTTTTAAATTAATTTTCTTCACCATTTGCCTATATTGCTTATTCTGAACCTTCTCTGCAAATTTTGTCGGTTATTGCAAAATAGCCCTGTATATATATTAATTACGACACGGATTCAGACTCGTAATGACTAATTCAAGCTAGTTGTCTGAACCCGTAATTTTCGTTTTATGATATACTTAAGTTGTGATACACTAATCCTAGGCCCACCCACACGTCCCGGGTGGTGCTATACAAGAGACAAAGCCGAAAGAATAGACTTGGCTCCTCGCCGTGTGGTAGCGGCGTAAAAATACCATCAACTACTTTCGCACCATGAGGCACAAAAGAAAAGAAATGGCCCTGAGTTCCCGGCGCCCTTTAATGGGGCAGTGGTGCGAAGAATCTCCGGAGGAAAATGGCGACGAATTCGCCACCCGTCACGTTCCTCCCGGAGGGCGAAAAGTGGATTGCGGAAGCCCGTCTGGCTACACTGAATGTATGTGGAGCAATGAATGATAAGATGGTTGAAGTATACGATATGATGTATGATAGAGGAATATGTGTTATGTGTAAATGAGACGAATGGAAGGAAAGGATGTTGCTACACATGGCGGCTGTATACCGCGTTCTAGTCTGGTGTAGACGAGATAGAGCGGGCATGCCAGGAGTCGGTATCATCCTTTCAGAAAGAATGGGTCGTTGTGTGAAAGAGTATGAATGTGTAAGCCGAGACTGCTATGGATACGAATTAAAGTGGGCTTAAAGAAGTTGTTTGTTCTAGGGTCTACGCCCCAGACTTGTCTAAGCCCACTTATATCCGAGAGCAGTTTTGGGAGATGTTAAGAATGGTGCTAATGAAATGCAAGGGTAATGAAAATATTGTTATGTTAGGAGATTTTAATGGAAGGTTGGTGTGAAGAGGCTTGGTTATGAAAGGATATTGAGAACGTTTGGTGATGAAAGCATAAATGAGAATGGTGAAAGCCTCCTCACTGTATGTGTGGAAAGAATATTTTGTGACGATCACTTTTCGTGAAGAAGATTCACATGTATACATGGGAAAGAGGTGGTGATAGAAGCATGATAGATTTCATAATTGTGGATTAAAGAATGAGAAGCGCAGTGGTAGATACAAGGGTTTACTGGGGTCCAATGGACGGATCATTACTTGGTCTTATGCCGAATTAATGGTCTATTCAGACTTTGGAGGCATCGGACATCTGTGTTTACCACTGCGTTACAGTATATAAGAACAGAGAGATAACAAGATGAAGGTGTGAAAGAGAAGTTGAAATGTAGACTGAGAGAAAATATAAGTGGTATGGATGAATTGTGAATGATTTAGACTTGGAGACTGTAGTATATATGTTACTGAGTAGACTGTGTAGTTATAATGTCAAGAAAGGTTAGGTGGATGCAGCTACTGAAGTATGTGATGTAACTAAGAGAACGAATGAAAGGAAAAATAATACGTTGTGGTGGGATGATGAGGTACGGATGGAAGAAGCAAAGAAGAGAGCATGGCTAGATTTACTAACAACCAAGGCTGGTCATTCTAGCGGTATGAATGATGATATTGAAAGAAAAAGACAGTCTTTAGACATCTAAATAAGAGAGTAAAAGAAGTAGTTGAAAGGAAAAGCAAGAAAGAACTGATAAGAATAATAGAAGAATATCGGATAAATTCCAGGCAAATGTTAAATGTTCTGAAACTCGTAAGAACTACTAGGACATTCAAAACAGCCTAGAATGAATGCTATACGAGACCAGAATGGCTGTATTCTGAATGACGAAGTGTTGAGTTTAAGGAGATGGAAGGAATACTTTTAAAGCGTGTTTATGAGTGATGAGACGTTTGAATTAAATAAAATAGAAATTCGAAAGAAGAGGAAAGAGATAGAGAGATAGGTATAGATGAAATAATGAAAGCAATGAAAAGTATGAAAGCAGGTAAGGCAGCCGGATATGATAGAGTATCACCTGAAATGCTAAGGGCTGAGAGGGAGTGGTGGCAGGCCTGCTGTACACCTTGTTGTTCTTGTTTCATATATGTTGGGAACTTAAGGGTTCCGGGAGACTGGTACAAAGCCGTGATAGTCCCAATATATAATGGAATGGATGGAAAAGGATCACAGCAGGACTAAAACTGCCGTGGTATCAGCCTTCTTAGCATTGTGGGAAAACTGTATGCTAAAAAGCATTGAAAGAGTTATGAAAGATACTGATGGAAAAATTTGGGATGTGCAAGGGATTTAGAAAGAGAATGGGATGTACGGATCAGATCTTTTCCATGCGCATGATCGCGGAGAAGTTTTTGGCCAAAACCAAAAGGTTTTTTGTGCGTTCGTGGACTTGCAGAAAGCTTATGACAGAGTGGACAGGAATGTGTTATGGCAAACACTGAACTCATTTGGGTTTAGCACTGGGTTCATACAGGCATTGAAGTCTCTGTATATGGACTCCAGTGCTTGTGCCAGGATCAACGGGGACTTTCGGACTGGTTTGGCATCCATAAAGGTGTCAGACAGGGCTGTGTGGCTTCCCGTGGCTGTTCAACATATTATGTACAGTTGTTTGGAAAATTTGAAAGTTGAGGAATGCGGGTTAAGAATGGGTGAGTTAACCGTCAAATGCCTTTTGTACGCCGATGATCAAGTCATACTTGCGTCGTCGGCGGCCGAGTTGCAAATGATGGTTTCATTGATGAACAGGTCATTGAAAGGGAATGAAAGTGAACGCAATTAAGACGAAAGTTATGATTTTGAAAGAGAAGAAAGTAAAACGATATGTGAAATAAGAATAGAAGGGAATTGAAATAAGAATAGGAGGGATGAGTTTGTGTATTTGGGATGTGTATTTAGCAGGAATGGTAGATATGATAAGGATATAGAACGACGAGTGAACGCAGGAAATAGAGTAAATGGGGCTCACACTCTATTGTGGAAAGTCAGAATGTGTCCAAAAAGGCACGTATGGCAATTCAATGCTGTGTTAGTCCCTACTTTAATGTATGGTAGTGATAGTTGGGTGTGGCAGAAGAAGCACGAAAGTAGAAATGCGGTCATTAGGAGTATGTTATGGCTGAATCTAAGTGACAGAGTGAGAAATTGTGTGATAAGAGGAGAGTGTGGTTTGCAAGATGATGTTGTGACCAGGATTAAGAAAGGAATGCTTCGGTGGTTTGGTCATGTAGAAAGAATGAATGAAGAAAGAGTGACAAAGCAAATTTATGTGGCAGAGGTGAACGGCAGAGTCTGGAAGGGATGCCCCAAGCCGAAAATTTATAGACCACATTGGCGACATATTGAAAATGGGCCAAATTAAGAGTACCCTTAACCGACGAGCGTGAATGCGGTATATGGTATATGGATGGGAGGAGGCGAGAAATGGTCCATAGGTCCATAGTCTCTGCTTACCCCTATGGGTGACAGGCGTAAGTGAGTGTTTATGTATTATGTATATATTCGTATACATATTACAGACACAAAATTTTTACCCAACATAATCAAACGGGAAAAACACTATACTTTAGAAGCGCGATCACGTTTTAGCATTTTTGGTCAAGACAAAAACAAAGTTTTTAGTCACGTCATAAATGGATTATCAAAATATGGCAAAACGAGAACAAAGATGTGTAGACTTAAAGCTTTAAACGAAGTTCTCGATATAGTTTTCAATGGAATACCGCGACATGAAAAGTGATGGAGTGTGACGATTGGCTGCATAATTCACTTACTACCAGCAGTGATACCTACCGGCTGTCTCAATAAATCTATGCGATTTAGGTGGGAAAACTTCAACATGTCTATTGTGTAATATATTTTGGGTCAAATTTACAAAGTACCAATTGTAATCGTGTTTTATGAAATTAGCAGATCTCAGTAGTGCATGCTCGAAACTGCCATCTATAGTTCATTAAAAATTGAAAAGTAAACCGTTTCAAGCACTAAGAACAAAGACGTATCATACTTCTTCTTCTCAAATAATAAATTTCATATAATGTCCTTATGAAATTTATTAACACTAGTGAGATAGGAACCACCGCCCGAGCAGTCGGCTCCAGCCCAGCGGTCACCACTACCGGGACGGCAGCAATGGCAAGGGACCACATACTGCTACAGCAATATCGATATATATGAATCTCGACCGCTACAGCAATCGCTTCTGACTTATCAGTTGCAACCACCATAACATACTCATACGACGCAGGCATCGCCAGGCTACAGCAATCACATCTGGCTCAGCAGTAACATTCCGTCTGACTGCTCAATGTTCGATACATTGAGCAGTCAGACGAATATCACCGATACAAAAATTAGGTGATAAACCTAGATTTAAAAGAAATCTTAAGCATCTCATACACTGTCTTACGAGTATAACTAAGTTTAGGTCTTTAGTTCATTAAAGTTTAAATCACTTTTATTTTCTACCATTTTCTTGATTTACTTTTTACTTTTTTAACTATATTATTATTCTGTAAGACAACATACCAATAATTGTAGGCATTAAAAGCTTAAAAATTTAAGCTTTTCAGTTTACACTATATAAATCCTAACCCTTTGCTCCTTGTCTAAAACATATTAAAAGTTTATTGCTAAAAAGGAGACGAGAAAGGTTTGTCACCTACCCTCTGGGTAACAGGCGTGAGTGTCTTTTATGTTATGTTAAAAATATAAGAGTGTGAGAGCAGGCATAACACTCTTTTGCTTACGCAGGAATCATAATCACAAATAAAACAGCATATTATACTATTTTGTAACCCCACTTAGCTCTTATATTTTTGTAGTTAATACCGACTCGCTCCAGATTTTTTGGCGCCATTGATTTGTTTTTTAAATAATCATCAATCAGTTCAGCCAATCCGAAGAATAACCTGGACTGTCAGACACATAAAATTTTTACAAATGGTTCTTCAACTCTTCATGTCTTAATGACATGCAAATAACTTCCTGAGGTCTATAAAAGGTTATTTGATAAGGAAGGATATTTCGATATTACAGACATACACTTCAATTTTGTTTATTTCTATAGATAAGTTTATATTACAGAAGCGTGTTTACAGTAATTACTTAAATGGTATCTCAATTATTTGTTTATATTTATATGAGTATATAAATATAAACAAATAATTGTGTACTTTCCGTTGGTGATCCTCAAAAATAAAAATTATAACAAAAACCTCTTATCTTAGGGGTACCTCGTTTAGAGCAGGGTTTGCATCAGGTGCGGCTGAACTGAGTGGCGCAAGTGACTCTCTGAGAGATAACTACATATTTGTGCAATTTGCTGTAAAGATTATCGGTACGTGGGGTTCACGTGCAATAAAGTTCCTACAGGAACTACATCCGCAAATTGTCGTCACGTTGCGGATGTAGTTCCTATAGGAGGTCCATCACGTTGGTTCTTTTTTTGCACATATGCCAAGTATACCAATTTAGCGAGCAAATGCAGCGAGCATTCTTGGCACTATACCGAGGACAGTACTAATGTATGATGATTAAGGTTTTTAATTTTACTTTTAATGATAATAAATATTATATATTTTAACGTTATAAAGTTATCTATACATACATACTGTATCTGGTATCAAGCCTCACTTGGAGGTATGTAAAACCTTAAATTGTTGATTTTGGGTCCGGTTGCGTTGTTCCTGTTACTGAGTTACTACACCTTAGACCTTAGCCAATCCGATTTTACTGCATAAGTGTTACATAGGCACGGCCTGCCTGTATAAAGTTATCTAAGCAAACATCATTTCAAGCTATAGCGGCATGCCCTTATTCTTATATATATCAACCAATACGAAAATATTGTTTTGTTTTCAGAACTATGTCTGCAATTTCAATCCTATCGCAACAAATGCCGTAGTGCCCCACGAGTCCGTCGTCTCCGCAACTCTCTTCCTGCTGCATTTTAATTATTTGCTTAAGCCCGATATCTATGGGTATGCAGACAATATTACAGTTGTGAGAGGTACCGCCGAACACTTAGGCCAGGCGGGATCAAATCCTCCGATAGAGAGACTATGGTTGATCGTGCCAATCTCTCTTGTCTGTCTTTGGATGGGGCGATGCCAATCTCGTGAGATTCAACGCCTCCAAAACACAAGCGTGTCTTTTCACCGCTAAGAAGAGCCCGCTCATCCTGGCTTCTACTTTCCGGAATGTATCTTTGGAGTACACTGACCGCCTTCAGTTGTTAGGTGTTGCGATTTCTCCGAACCTCAACTATGGGCGATTCATTGAGTTCAGGGCCAGAGTAGCCGCAAAAAAACTAGGTGTCCTACCAAGGGTGCCGGGGTACTGCACATCGGGCAGCTCCTTACCTTATATAAAACTCATGTCATTTGTGCATGTATTACTGCTGTCACATATGGACTGGTGCTTGAAAATGCCATCAAGCAGCGTTGGACTCAGTGGAAAGACGTGCTAAGTGACTTATTGGTAACCTTGATTTGGTTGAAACCAATCTTGTCTACCTTGAGCACAGGCACAGAGTAGCCAGCCTCTCGGTATTCTATGAGATACATTTCGGAGAGTGTGCGCAGGAATTACATGCTTTAATTCCTCCCTCTCCTTTCCACCATCGGACAACCAGGCGGTCAGCGGGTCTTCCCCCCTTTGTTGTCGATATCTCACGCATTAGAATCAAAACGATTTGCTTCGTTTTTTGTAATGCGTATAGCAAAGGTGGAATAATTTGCTGGCGTCTGTCTTTCCGTCCGAATATAATCTGGGTGTCTTCAAGGCAAAAGTAAGATAGTTCGATTTACCATCTAGGGTTTTATCACCAGGTGGGATTTTGGTCAAGCACTGGTTTATAATAAGTAAAATAAACTATGTTTTGACTTTTATTTTAAGAATATCGTATATCATAACAGGAAAGTGCCATATACAAACTAAAATCTCAAGTTATAAAATATTCGTATACTACAGCGTAAAATTCATAATTTTTTATAAAACTTAAGTGACAAACGAACTTACTGTCTATCTGATGGTAAGTAGCCTCAAAGTAAAAGTGATATCTCTCAATAGTAGTATGGATCTAGTACTAAAATACTAATTATGGCTAAAGGCAAGGGCGGTTGTTATAAATGTTATTAAATTTTAATTCAATTTTTTTACATAGTAAGAAATTTTCTGTTAAAAATTTCTAACGCGCTGGACAACCATTCGCTCACGGCACACTGCTGGTTACTGAGATGTTAGTTCTGTTACAGGGGCTAAAGTGTTAAAATTTGTATGGAGAGAATTAAATAATGTTTTTTTTCATTTGAAAATATACTCTGAAATTAAAAATAATAAAATTCATATTTTAATTTCTTCAAAAATTACCTTTAGGATCTTAAAACGAGGTAACAAAGATTTTGTCAAAAAATTGTATTAAGATGCGAAGCCTAACGGCTGGACGTAGACGCAAAAATTGGCTCAATAGGTTTTTCCTCTTTACGTAGGCATACACTAAGAAATAATTTTGGAATATTCAACCACTAAGAGAGTGAAAGGGCGTGACAGTTTGTAAAAATGTTTTTATTTTACAGGGCAATTGACTCGAATCTTACTGAAACTATTCTGTAAATAAAATAAATGAATACATATTTTGCGACTTTTCAAAACGACCACTCATGGAGTGGGGTATAGGTTGTTTAAATTTGTATGGAGACACGTGTTTCAGTTTTTGACAATTCTATCCTAACGGTAAATTAAAAATTCTTGTTTCGATTAGAAACTAAGTAACACGCTTAAGAATTTTGGATACTTCATCCTAAGGGAAAAAAGAGGATGAAAGCTATTATAAAACTGTAAACTGTTTTGATGCAGTTTTAATCAATTAATTAATTAATATATTCTATATTTTACACCAATACATTGAAACAAAAAATAGGTACAATAGGCGGTCTTGTCGCTTTGGAAGCGATTTCTTTCAGATAACCTCATTACGCAAAGAATTGTTCACAACGAGTGGCAATGGGGAGATGTACATAGATTATAAATTAAATAAAAAGTATATAAATAATATCACAAGATGATGACAGTTGAGGAAAGTAGGACAGATACAAAGCGTGGGAAGAATGGTGGGGAAATATTAAGAGTTCTAAGTAATATAAGCCGTGAGTACATTTTCAAAAGAAAAAAGCATGTGTGTGTAATTATGTACGCACTTAGGAAGTTATACTTCTTTAGTGTAACAAAACAAAAATAACTAAAATAAAACACGTTTCATAGATTCATATATATTTCAATAACTAACTTGAATATTGTTTTTTCCTTTTGTAGCGGTTTGGTAAAATTCGCCAATGACGTATTGAGTGGTAGATGAAAGTTTATGATTTTATTAAAATAAGAGTCTGTGATAATACAAGGATTTAGTTTTCCTCCTATAATTTTGACAAGTCTATCTGTTGAATTACCTAGAACAAATGACAAATACATGTGTTAGAATCTTATTAGTATGTTAAAAGTGACAAGGATTTAAAGTTTCATGTTATTAGTATTAATAAAATCACATAAAATATACACAAGGATTACTTGTATAAGTTAAAGAAATTAAAATCTATAGGTCAAGGAATATAAGAAGGAAGGTAATCATAAAGGGAGGTATAGTTTGGGACAGTTGAAAAAATATGGTTTGTGGAACATTCATCTAAGCCACATTCACACAGAGCTATCCCTAACTCTGATTTTTGCCAGATTTACATGTGTACAAGCATGTCAATTCTCAATCTACAGATGATTGAAGCTACATTTTATTTGCTTTGTTAAATTTAAAAAAAAAACAAGGTTTGGGAGGAATAACTTCTTGGATGGCAGCATTGTGCTTGCCTTTAACATTTTGGATACTTCCCACAATTTATTCCAATTTTCATTCAGTTTCCTTTTAGCTAGCAAAATTAGGTCATGTGAGTAAATTAAATTTTGTAGAATGCCATTAGCAATTGCATTTTAGCGAGTACTTGAGCTGTTTCGTTTCCATAGACACCACTGTGGCCAGGGATCCAGGCTACTGAAACATGGATTCCTTTAAGATGGCATCTGAATAGGGTTTATTTATTTTATTTTATTTATTTTTTAAAAAACGTTACCCCCACACTAGGATTTTCTCCTGTATCGTGGAGGCAGTTTAAAAACATAAATTGCACGAGGACAAACATCCAGACCCGGAACAATTTATTTGTTCGCTGGGGTCGAACCCGCGACCCCAGCGTAACAACTCATTGCTAAGCCACTGCGCCACGGAGCCGTCTATATTTTATTTTGAGCCGTATTTTTATTTTGAGAATTAGTGGAAATTTATATTTGTTATGGAAATGTTTGGACAAAATAGCTAACAAGCAACTTTTGAATATGTGAAAATAATTGTTTTATTAAGATTATGTGACTCGACATATAGCAAAACTTCACTGATTGCAGTTGCTTCACCAGTAAAAGTGGAGGATATTTATTTTGACATTTAAAGTTAAGAATGATTTTGAACTTAGGACTCCAAACAGCAGCTCCAGTATAGTCTTCATTAGACTGTTTGGAAGCGTCTGTGTACATGACAAGCCAATCCTTAAAGATTTTTTCTACAATTTCTTTTCATTTTAAATTTGCCATTGGAAATTCTTATTCTATACCTAGATCTAGATGGATGTCAGGTTGGTAAACAATTGCCTCGTAAGGAACATTAAAGAGTGGATTTATTTCATATTGAAAGATTGGGTAAGGAAGCTGAAGAAAAATTACAAAAATTTTGAACAAGCAGGGAGAATCCTTATGGGTCCAGAAACGGCCAGATGAGATATACTCTGAAAGAAGATGCAATTTAGGAATTAGGGATGATTTGAATGCTGGCAGTTCTTAAATAAGAGTCTGTCTGAAAGGTATTGTCTTCTAAATCTTAAAGGAGGATTACGCACTCAACCTGAAGAACATTTATTGGTGATGATTCCATTGCACCTGTAATAATGCGAAGGCATTTCGATTGAATTTTGTCCATTACGCTCAGGGATGATTTATTACAAGGCTCCAAGAAAACATCCATAGTCAAGGTGGCTTCGTATTAGAGCATTGTACAGTAATTTCTGCAAAAAGGATGGGACCCCACCTTTTGACCGACAAATAATATATACCGACAATATCCACCTGACAAAGACAGAAGAATATTTATATTTTTTTCGCATTTTGTGATATATATTCAATGTGATGACCGAGGCCAATTTCGAATCGAGGATAACTCTCAAAATTTAACATTGCCTCTAACTGGAATAGGTTGATTATCATATACAACAGATATATCAGGAACTCGCCTTTGACGGGAAAAGATCACCACTGATTTTGGCCACAGATAAGAAGAGGCCATGATTAGTTAACCATTCTTGTAAATAGTTCATGGATGAGTTTAGACGGAACATGCCACTGTGAAGTTGTTCAAAGAGATGTATAGACCTAAATCGTCTGCATATTGAAAGACAGTACAAAAAATTTACTGAAAGTTATAAATCATGTATATATAGAATAAAGGACAGGACTAAGCACTGTGCCTTGTGGAAGTCCTTTCCATGTAGTTTTTGGAGGAAGCAGGAAATTTTGAACATTTATAGATATGGATCTAGAAGAAATAAAGTTAGAGACATAATTGACTATCCTCACTGGATTGCTCCAAGGCCGTAGCCGCCTTTTGTGAATCTTGTTGTACAAAGCCCTGCCTTTTTATGAGCACGAACAAGAGACAACCTATTCGAAGACGACGCCACCCTGGCATTCTTAGATAAACCTATCAGTTATAATGTCCCTATATCAGGTCTCAAACGTAGTTCCAGTAATGTGATCCCGAAGAAGATGATGGCTTGGAATTCGTCTCACGACACATTGCTGCGAGGATGCTAGGGGTAACTAATATAATATCATTTAGTTGGTAGGACTCCGTTTTTGGCTAAGAGTTCGTCTCAGTAGGTACCACCCTCTTACCGATTTCTGCCGCTGAACAGCCAAGGGTGCACTGCTATATTCTGGTCTGAAAGGTATAGAGAGCAAGTGTAATTACAAGCTATGGGCATTCTATCTCATTCCATAGAAGTTACAAAGTATATGAAGCCTTCTTTGTTAGAAGTTGCCTGCAGGTTCTAGGGACTACAGTAGCCACTGACTGTAAGTTCGTTTATCACACAATTTTTATATAAGAGATTGACATAAGACTAAACATAATGAAATATCTTTGACTTTGTCTTTGCTTTCATAACTGGACCTGAATGAATAATGTATATTCTTTCACTAATTCTACTTACAGCCAAATATATGGCTCACGAGACTCGCACGTTAAATCAAGTTTTATTTTTTCAGTACGAAAATTTCAGGAGGCACCGAAGTGCTAAAGACGTCATAGAATCTGTTTCTGAAACCGATCGACAGACATTTTTAACAAAACTCTTACCCAACTTAACAAAACAGGAAAAAGGTAACGCTTTCCAAAGGTTGAAAGAAGCGCTATCACGTTCTAATATTTTTGGTTATAAGAAAGGTAATGTCACTAGTCATGCCATAAATGAAACACAGAGCAAAACAAGTACAAATATCTCTGAAATTGAAGCTTCTAACGTAGTCCATGATAGAAATTTTAGCGAAATATCGCAACATAAAAAAATAATAGAGTGGTTGCTTCAAGATATTCAAAGAGGTAATCATATATTGCTAGTCGAAAAGCAAAATATCCGAACGAGAATTACTAGGGACTCGATCGTCCTACAGAATACATAAAACTGCACCCCAACACAACAATAGAGTCTTTGACAGTACAGCCAACAGTCAAAGATGGAATTGTCATATGATTCACCACTGGTCAAAGCCATTAAATATGGCTTATTGTTAGTTATAGATGAAGCGGATAAAGCACCCACAGAAGTGACAAGCAGTTTAAACAATTTAATGGAAAATGGAGTGATGGTACTGAGTAATGGTAGGAAGATAATTTCCAAGGAAATGATTGATAGTTCTGAAGAATCAGAGAATTTTATTCCATTGCACAAAGATTTTAGAATGATAGTTATGGCTGGCCGAACTGGATTTCCGTTTTGGAAAAATAGTCCTCTGTTCCTTTAGGTAAATTTAACATATTATATTTGAATCATCAAATAGGCTATATATACATGTCATAATGGATAAACTAGAGGATTTGCTAGAGTTAAGGTTAATGAAGATGAAGAGTCGGCTCGACTTTGGAAACGACGCTTTCATATAACATCGCCGTAGAACAACGTAAGTGACGAGAACCGGAAACGTTTTTATTGTTCACAAGGCATTTCATCTTAATCCTTAAAGGTTACAACGCAACTGCATTTTGATTCTTAATTGAAAATAGATGTAGGTGTATATGGTTTATGGGATACATAAAGCAACGATCTTGTAATCTCTGAGCAGATCTCGAGGGTTTAAAATTAAAATTGTCGACTGTTTCGAGCACTACCTAGTATTTCTTTTATTTTATCCACCGACCTTTAGAAATTACCATAATTTCTTTTATGAAATGACTCATATAAATAATAATGTTCCTACTGAAACCTTCATTGCAGTATTAAAACTGGTGAGATAGGCACCACCGTCAAAGCAGTTGGCTCTAGCCCAGCGGTGACCACTGATGTGATGGGCGGCTGGCAAGGGACCACATACTGCTGCAGCAATAGCTTCGGGTTCAGCAATCGCCACCGCAACAGCATTAACCTATGATTGGGAACCTCCACTGCTCTTCCTGCACTTCCGGTTCATCAATTGCTACTGCAACAGCACACTCGTATGACGCAGGTCGCCACCTCCATAGTAAATACTTCTGGCTCATCGGTTGCCATCGCCATAACACACTCATACAACCAAGGTCGCCACCGCCACAGCAATTACTTCTGGCTCATCAGTGGCTAACCGCCATAACACACTCATATGACGCAGGAGTCGCTAAATTCACAGCAATCACTTCTGGCTTAGCAGTCGTTAAGACCCAGGCGATCGCTAGGGCAGTCAAAGCGTTACCGAGACACAAAATAGGTACTGAACATAGATTAATGAGAAATTATCTTATAAATTTTAACTAATATCCCTTATTGACTATTAACTTTTATCTATTAAAAGATTGTTGATCGATAAAATATTGATTTTCAGATAAAAGAAAACCTATATACTATACAGAAAGATGTAAAAAAATAATAAAGTCCCCAAATATACTCTTGGCATATTTTATGTGTTCATGTTGGGAGCAAACTTGCTATACTTGTTTTACAGAACAGACTCAAATGAGCAATTGATAACCTACCAAGTGAAAACGGTCCAAATATTTGGAAATTTCCTCATTGTGATCAAAAGTATATTTGTTTATTTTAAAGGACATCCTACAGTAGTTACAATATATACTACTTATTACTATCTTTCTTTCGTTGCATTACATATTATGCTTAACAGATTACAGGTCGTCACAACATGATTAAATTTAACGAAAAGAGAAGGAAAAATACAAAAATTAAAGAAAAGGGCCAATATATATAATATAAAAAATGAAATGCATAACAGAGGTCACCCACTCAGAATAATTTTTCTTTTATAATATGTGAGGTGTCGTTAAAATGTCGAAATCTGTGTTATCAGTTGATTTTATATTATCGGTCAAACGGGAAACTGGTGACTTTTTTTCCTAGATTACTTTTATGTTTATGTACTTTAAGTATTCCGATTGGATGACGAGGTAGCCGTAGTCGGAAAATTTACCAAGCACTTAGTAAAGAAGGTTGGTCAAATCGTACCAGACGAAGAAACGATGGCGTCACTATATGCCATATTTATGAAAAATACCCTTATTTTTTAAGGTTTTAAAAAACACTAAAAATAACTCTCTAAGTAGCCACAAAAAAAGTTATCCATTTATTTTTGTTTTTGTAATTGTTCCCAAATTATTTAAAATAATGATTTCAGAACGCACTGAAACACACCTAATGACGATTCATTTCGCGTATGAAAGGACTTTGTATTCAAAGACTATAATTATTCACGTTTTTCTGAATAGTTGTAATTGTAATTCAATTCAATTAGTATGTAGGCATCAAATCAACTCCTATACTGATTTATTGTGTACGGGATTCATGTCATAAAAATAATTATGTAGCTTCATAGTAAGCTAAGCGTTTTGTTCAATTACGAACAACGGAATCATCATCGATCGACGCCATTGATTGTCACCCGGCAATCATTAGCATCATCTTATTTGCTTCACTCGTTGTTGTGGATTGTGATACGTACTGTACTATTTTAGATTTTCTTCTGTTGTTTTGACCTCGGCAATGATTTACGGACTGATAACTACTACTTGTGACGATTATTCTGTGTAAATGGTAGTTGTTTATTCTAACCTCAAAAGTATTGTTGACGTTATTATAAAAAATTGTGGCTCTTTCGACATAATTTTCAAACGGGATGGTGTTTACAACATAAAACAAATCAATCTAGCTATAGTTTGTTTTGGGACATGAAAAATAAAAGTCAAGTCCAGCTCCTATAGAAATTTGGCCATTGTTCTTTTCCAACATTAATAGTTTATATAAGAATGTCATATCTAGCAGTGATCGTCTTAATTCTAAGGAATGCATATAAAAAATCTTAAGCCTTTGAATTGAATGAAATTTTGAATTCGTTTTTGAATTAGTTAACTTTGAATGTTTTATAGAATTCAGGCTTATTATAGTTTCAGAAATTTCTACGGAATATTTAGCATTTGGGATTATTTTATTTCGCAAATCTGATATATACGTAGTAGAAAGTTAAACCACAAACACCCAGTCAGATTTATTATTTGTATTTTATTTGATTTATAAGGACTATTCTGCAAAATATTACAGTTCCTAAAATCAAATCAAAATTCGTCACTGGCTATTGAAACATTCTCACTTTATAAACATTGAAAGTAGGGTTGCCAACTGTTCTTTTAACTGGACGCCAATTTTTCCGATTTTAAATGTCCACTAACTCAATCCTACAATTCCTGGTCCGTCTTATCAAAGTATTCTCATTTGCAGTAATGCTCTAATGTGATGATATAACATGCTTTGGGAATTAAAAAAAAACATTGTGAGAATACTAGCTTTCTTAAATAATAATAAAAAAACCGTGTCGAGACGGTGTAAGAATATCCACTACCCCATATTGATTAAAATAAAACTGCGGTTGCCAACACGCTTGCCAAGCGTGGCAACTATAGAAAATCCACCTATTAGGCAATCTATGAGGAGGCTACGTTCATCAGTGAACTATAACAACCTGTAAAGGTAATAAAAACAAAAATGTGTGCTTGCGAACTTGACGTGTCCAGAACGGTGTACATTTTCCCGCTCCAAAACTCGCACTAGACGCTCCAAAAACTAGCACTAGTGAGATGCCTGTATTTATTTTCGATTATAATGTTTTTGAGATAAATGAAAATTGCCCGCGTAAATTACCAGCGTTTTATTAGTACGTTTATTTCATATATTTTAATACTTTTTTAATGCTGGATTTTGGATTGGAAAGTTTTTTTTTACTATTCTAAGCCAGCTACAACCATAATATAGCTGCAGCGTGGCTCTACCAGGTATAAGTTTATTTTTTATATTAGCACATTTGTTTTACACCGAAATTTCAATGTAAGACACAAAATTGTTAATTTTATTTATTTTAGAGGATAGATGTAGATGTCTATGGGCCGCAGCAACTACTTACCATCAGTTGGACTGTGTGATCGCTTGTCACCTTTATCCTATAAAAAATGTTTGCGATCAAAGTAAACGAAGGAGCTGGCACTGGGGTGCCACGGCCTAGTGATGGGAACAGTATTCCATGTGAGGCCGCATTTGAGGCGTGCCGGCATGAAATTTTGTAACTACTGAGCAAGCCAAGCCTTTGAACACTTAAGGAGTTGCTAATGGGTCCAACAGACCCAGCCCTTGATATATTGCTTAATAACTATTAAAATTTGACATTTGCAACGTTGCCGCTCTTAGTACCTTTCAGTGTAGCACAACGACACACGACGTTGGTAGTCAGTTGATTTAAAAGTTTAGTGTCAGTAGAATGTTTCATAGTGTGATTTTATTGCAAAGAAGATATTGTATTTTTGTTATGGTATTTTTTTTCTACGATTGATTTATTTCGTATAAGTAAGTACATTATTGTGTAAGAAAATTCCAGAAGTTTTTGTTTGAAATAAGTAGTTATATAAACTGTAACGAAAGCTTAAAATTTGTCATAAAAATATGGACAAATTTTGTATATTTTGTAACAGCTTTTGTATAAGTAAAACAATAAATATTAGTATTTGATTCAATAATATTTTCTTTACACATATCGAATCATTATTAAAAAGTAAACATTTACGTTTATAAAGCAGTTTGGCATAAGCATGATATTATTCTGGGTCCAGTGGACCCGATAGCGAGTACTTGTGCTACAAATATGGACGCGACTCCTAAGTGATAAAGGCCAATCAAAGCTTTCCTTCCAAGTGATCATGGAAGTCACCGATACTTCATATACAAATAGAGTGCCTTCAATTGTATATATGGATTCTTCTTAGCGATAAACGCACAAAACTGTGTCTCGTGAGGTTAAACTGGACCAGATTTAGTCGTCCCCAATCCGAGACTTTATTCATTAAAGACTCGACTTCAGGCGCACTTAGCAATGAATGTTACTGGTTTGCAACATATCATTAATATTCAGAAGAAATAGCGTAAAATACCTTTAACGTTAAAACTTGGTTAGTTTTCGGATTAGCAGACTTATTGTGTAACTCTGTAGAGAATCGTGGTTGGCTTCGATCTGACGTTCGATAATTACCTTCAATTACTCATTTGGCATAAGAAGTTGCCGTCTTATTTTAAGGGCTATGTAATAGTAATAATAATAAACTTCAAACTGAATTTCGGTAACGATGATTTTAAAGGAGACTAGTCTAGGTAAGGCAGGACAGGATACGCAAACATAGATTACCGTATATTCCCTCATTTTTGAAGTAAGGAATATAGTGTGTATATATAAAAATAAAAATATAGGGCTGATGGGACGGCAAACCGACACGACCGGAGAGAGATCAGGCGCAGGACCAACGGTTTTACGTGCTTTTCAAAGCACAGAGTAAAACATCCCCATCTTCGTGATTCCGGTTTGCTACTGAGAATTTCTTGACAGATAAACTCAATAACTGATTTTTGGCCCGACCCAGGATTTGAACTCAGGGAACTGATTAATCCCAGCCGCCAAATTTCACGAACGCACATCGCGGCAGAACTCCCGATACCAACCACACCATCTGGATGATTGGCAGTCCACCACTGTGCGATTTAGAAGATGTTTTCTTCTCCCACACTTCCTGTGGAATAGTTTACCACCAGCGATTTTTCCGGACCGATACGACTTAGGGACCTTCAAGAAAAGAGCCTACACCTTTTAAAAGGTCGGCAACGCATCTGCAATTCCTCTGATTCCCCAGTTGTTCATGGGCGGCGGTAGTCACTTACCATCAGGTGAGCCGCATTCTCGTTTGCCCCATCTCCTATAAAAAAAACAAAGGAAATGGAACCTACTCAGACGAAGTCCTAGGCATAAAAAGAGTCTAACATCTATTAAAGGATGCCCATTTATATACAAAAGTATTCTGTGATGCTACTGTGTTTGCATGTTCACTTATGTCTTGCGTAGTGTACGAGTATGGTTTTCGATTATTCGAAAGTTATAGCTGTGGTCGAAAATTGTCTAGAAAAATCTCATCGTTGATTGATTTTGAGTGAAAGAATGTCCTTAATCAAATAATTTCTGTAATATACTTTTCTGCTGCCTTTAATTTAAGAGGCATTTACTTTTAATAAAGACCACATTGAAACGTTATGTTAAGGTATGTTTTCATCTTTACTCAGTCCGTACAAGTCCACTGCTTAACATGGGCGTTTCCTGACATAGGGAGGATTTGCCTTCATTACCACGCTTGGCATGCGGAGAATGCTGCTCCCATGTATCCATGGTCATGGTGTTTTATATGTAGCGTAAGCGAATATATTATCGATAGATGGCGGTATTTATCGGAAATCATGAGGTCTTTCTATTATTTTCTCTAGCCACGTAAAGGTTTGTACGAACACCTACAGGAAGAAATAGGGTAATGGATTTTCATACCGAGCAGTGAAGTGTATCCACTACTCAATATCGCCAAGTGGGTGTATTTAGACGCGACCGAGAGAACAAAGCAGGAGATGAGCAGCAGCGTCTTCATATTTAAGACTAGAAAATAATAGAACTGCATTTTTCAACTATCCTGCCAAGCGTGGCAACTACTACTAATATATCCGTTATTAGGAGGTCTATGTGCAGTGCACAACAATAGAGTAATGAATAAATTAATTAGTCCTCTTAGGCCGGCCACATACATACGGAATTCCATTTCAGGATTCCGTTTCAGAATCTCAAAAATTATCAAAAATTTGGTAAGAAATAAAGTATCATAGCACAAGTAAAGTAAAATTAAAATCCGAAAATCGTTAATATGTAGTTACATCATATAAAAAAATATTTGCAATCACAAACTTACGTATGTAAATGTTACTGTTCGAATATCAACCATCATGCACATTTATGGTAGAATATTTTTATCCACTGGAAAGTTAAGATTTTCCTTCGATCCAAATATTGTACGACCGCTTTAGCTTGGGCTCTGAATACAGGCTCTTCAAACTCTCGCGCATGTCAATGTTGTCACATGGTAAAAATAAAGCTAGATCAATTCCAAGAGTCACCAGGATGAAATAAAATCCATCAAGAAATAATAATAAATTTATTTATATTTATTTTAGATATTTGTTTTAGATATTTGTTTGGTGACAATGAAGTAAAACGAAATAACCAAGTGAAACATTTTTTGAATGCAAGTTGGCAAACTTATTAACAAAACATTATAGGTATTATAAAAAAACAGTTACACATTAATGTTATACAAGAAAATTAATTTATAAAGGAGTACTTAACGTGTTACCCACAATTCCCACAAAGTAATATTATAAACTTAGTTTTATGTTTAATAAATTTGCGCAATTTATGAGAGTGTAGGTAATTATGCTAATTATTACATAATTTATAAATCATTATAGTCAGTTAGCAACTTAGTTATCATTCTTTTAAACTTTAAAGATGACAGAGCAAAAATATCACATTCTATGAAGTGCGTATTATAATTATCTAAGAGGCGGCGGAGAGGGCCCGCGCTCCAGCGTTTTGCACTGCACGCCGAATTACAGTTCTCGGTACAATATGATGTAACTTATTGGTGATATAAATACAGTCAAACCTGTTATTACACAACCCATGCAGCACCATGGCCATAATAAGCGATCGTCTAGATTCCAAACTTAGTACTTTATAATGTTTTAATAATTATACGTATGGAATTCTGGAATGATATTAGTATGGTATTAGTGGAATGGTCATTAGTAAAACAACAGTGTGAGTGTCAGCTCTCATTACCGGTTACTTCAGGGACAGTATGTGTTAATAATATGGACAAAAGAACCCTCTCCTACTTATAAACTCCATGACAGTTCCAGAACAATAAATAATTTGAATAACTTAAATGTTAAAAATAATATTGTTGTGTACAGTGATGATATAGGTAAAAACTTAGGTTTAGTATTAAATAACTGTCTAAAGGAACAACAAATTACTAATTATTGTATGCCTGGAGCAACATTTAGCCAAATTATAAATAAAATTCTAATAAGTAGCCATAGTCCTAATAGTATATTGATACTTCTTTTATTGGGAGAAGAGGCAATGTGAATAAAAAACAATTATTGGATTATATTGAAATTCTAAATAATTTAAATGTTAACAAGATTGTTTTGTTTACATACTTTACTATAAGGTCTGCCACAAGAAAATAAATTAAGACATGACTTAAATATCCAAATGAATAATTTAATATGCAATAATAATGTAAAACTGACATATAATTGTAATAATTATAAATTTCATTTAATTGACTTAAATAATTTAATTAAGAAGTTTTTGACAAGAGATAGGTATTACCTATCAAAGTATAGTTAAGACTGGTGCAAATGCGCTATCTTATTATTTATATTTTAACTCAGCCAATGATTTGGCTACCTTGACACCTACTTTTATTGAGCAACAAAATAATTTTACATTTGATTTGGAACCAGTTCCAAGTAATTTAAATTAGATAATGAGACAATAATAAAAAGATAATTTAAATAGCTTAGAATACAACTTACCAATACATAATTGTGTAATTTCACAAAATAGCAATAATAAAAACTGTATCAACCTGGTGCATCAAAATATACAAGGTATGTTAGGCAAAGAATTAGAAATTGAATTATTTTTAAATAGTAACAATATACATATTTTATGTATTACTGAACATTGGTTGAAAGATTACAATTCCATATTTAATTTCAGTAATCACCAGGTGGTCAGTTCGTTCAATAGAGATACTATATTACGTGGTAGCTCCTTAATATTAGCTAATAAATCCTTATCATACAAACAACGTAAAGACATTGTGAGCCTCTCTGTTGAGCGTACTGTAGAAATGGCATGTGTTGAGCTTGAGCACCTTATTGTTGTCAGTGTTTACAGACCCCATGTTTAAGTTAAGATACCTTTGAAAAATTATGGAAGAAGTTTTAGTTAAGCTTACGAGTAATAAACAGAATAAATCTCTTGTAGTATGTGGAGACTTTAATATCAATCTCCTGGAAACTTCTTCCATCAGTATTAAATTTTGCTCTTTGTTCAAATCCTATAATCTTGATAATTTATTCTTTGAAGCTACACGTATTGCAGGGTGTAGTGCAACTTGTATCGATAATATTTCTACAGGTGTTGTACCAATCAACAAATCAATAATTCAAAAACTTAGTTCAGATCACTGTGGACAACTGGTTTCATTACCTTATATGCACAAAAAATAGGTAATTGAGAAAATTGTGTTTGTTCCTATTAATGCAAAACGCCTGGAGAGATTTAGAAGTAATATGGTAAAAAACCTTCCATAGCTTTCTTATAAGAACAATGCAGACTATTTATATGAAGAATTATTTACCCTTATAAGCAATGAATCTCCAGAAACAGTCGCAAGGCATTTAATGAGTGGGCGACAGTAGGAATTCATAAAAACAGACGAAGGTTATATGACCTTTACCACGAAAGATCATATAATCTTTCCGATGCTTTAAAGAATATGTCAAAATTATTCTAAAATGTTTAAAAGAGTTTGCTCCACAGCCAAATCTTTACATATTAGCAACAAAATTAAGACTGCTAAGAATAAAATTAAAATGACGTGGAGTATAATTAACTGCGAAAACCTCGTAACTCAAACTATCAATTAAAAATTAACAATGAATTGACTAAATCAAACCAAGAAGTCGCAGCGGTGTTTGAGAAATATTTCACTGAAATTCCTATCTTGACAACAGAGTCATTGAATACATCTGCTGTCATAGTCATTACTCAAACAGAATGTTAATACCTGTTTAAAAGAATTTAGATTTGAAAAAGTATTACCGCAAGATATTGTAAAATACTTCAAAACCATTGATGTAAAGAAAACCGCAGATTTGTGGGGGATTTCCATTACAGTTATTGCGTCCATAATAGATTTAATTGCACCTTATCTTGCTATTATTTTTAATACTTGTATCGATTCTGGTGTGTTTCCTGATTTAATGAAATATAGTAAAGTGATACCTTTATTTAAATCTGGTAGTACATTGGACCCCGCTAATTTTAGACCTATTTCTGTACTACCAACTCTCAGTAAAATTTTGAAAAGATAATTTCAGATCAATTGTAAAAAAAATTTAATACAAATAAATTACTTCATAAAAACCAATTTGGTTTTACAAGGGGTCGCTCGACGATTGATGCCGGTGTTGAGTTTATGAAATGTATTTTTAATGCCTGGGAGAATTCACAGGATGCCTTAAGTATTTTTGTGATCTTTCCAAGGCTTTCGATTGTATTCATCATGAGACATTAATCAGGAAACTACAACATTACGGTGTAAAAATTTGGCACTTAGACTTATTACTTCATATTTAAGTAACAGAACTCAAAAGTCGTGATAAATGGTAAGGTTCCTCCGGATCGGTAGTATCAATGGGCGCTCCTCAGGGCTCGATTCTTGGCCCATTCCTGTTCTTAATCTATATTAATGACTTACCTTATCTTGTAGGGACAATCACGATATAGCATTATTTTCTGATGATACCTCTTTAATTTTCAAACTCAAACGGAAGTCAAATAATTATTACAAATGTTTTGTAGAAATTAGTACATTGGTTTAACGTCAAAATTTTCTTTTAAACGGCAATAAAACAAAATTTATTAAATTTACAATACCTTATATTAAACATTCGAATACCAATGTGGTCTTAGATGGGGAGAAGTAGAGTTTTATAGATACCACTATTTTTCTTGGAATTACTATTGACGCTAAACTTCAATGGAGACTTCCATATATCTAAATTAGCAAGCAGACTTAGTTCTGCAGCATATGCTGTAAGAAAGATTAGAAGTCTCACAGATGTTGAGACAGCTAGATTAGTGTATTTTAGTTACTTTCATAGCGTAATGTCTTATGGAATTTTGCTATGGGGTAATGCGACTGATATTGAAGCCATATTTATTTTGCAAAGAGAGCTGTACGAGCGATTTATAACCTAAATTGTAAAGAGTCCCTTAGAAAAATTTAAAGAAATAAACATATTAACTTTGGCATCGCAATATATTTATGAAAATGTAATTTATGTACATAAAACATAAATAGCTTTAATAAGAATAAGAATGTTCATGCTATAAACACTAGGAACAAACATAAACTTGTAATGCCAGTTACTAGACTCCACAGAATCAGTAATTCATTTATGAGGCAATGTATACGCTTTTACAACAAAATCCCAGAACATGTTCAAAGTTTGTCAGTAAACAAGTTTAAAGTTTTATTAAAGAAAACTATACAAAAGGGTTATTATAATATCAAGGAATACATGAATGAAAATAACCCTGGGAATAGGGTGATCGCCACCATGCTGGTTCTATTCTATTCATTTAAAATTTGTATAAACAAAATTATTGTTAAGTGAAATATGTTTAAAAAAAAGTCTCGATGGGTTTCTTGCTGGTTCTTCCCAGGACAGTGGTATTTTCGAACCAGTGGTAAATAAAAATGACTTTCAATAAGTATTATGTAATAATCAATATTAAATTAAAAATCATTCATTCATTCATTCTTATAATAGATATTGCGTAAAATTTCTTTTGGACCATTTCCAATTTATAATTATATTTTTGTAGAAGGGACTCCATATTAATTTTAGCGTATTCTAATTTTGAACGAATGAGTGTTTTGTATAGAATTAAGAAAGTAGATGATCGTTTAAAGTCTTTAGAGGATCTCATGATAAAACCATATTGTTTAAAAGCTTTATTGATTATTTAATCGATATGGTAATCTAAATGTAATTTCAGTCCATCATTAAACCAAGGTCCCTGACTATGTTAACTTTTTGTAAGGGTATGCGATTGATACAATAATTAAATTTAAAAGGTTTTTGTTCCTTGTAAAAGATATCACATTACACTTGGGCACACTTATGTGAAGCTTATTATCGAAACAGTACTGAGAATATCTGTAAAGATCTTTTTGTAAAAGTGAGCAGTCGTGAATGTGTTGGCATTTTTATATATTTTAATATCATCAGCGTACATTAAAAAATGAGAATTGTTGAAACAGACCTTGACGTCATTTATGAATAAAATAAAGAGCAGGGGGCCCAAAATCGATCCTTGAGGTACACCGGAAGTGACAACAATAGAGTTAGATTTGAAACCATTTATAACAACCTTTTGAGTTCTGTTAAAAATTTAAGATGTGAACCAACGCAATAGATTACCACGAATTCCATTAAAAGTAATTTTATCCATAAGTAATTTATGATCCACCTTGTCAAAAGCCTTCTGAAGGTTAGTGTATACAACATCAGTTTGAACTTTGTTATCCATGTTTTCGAATAAAAAATTTGTAAATGTTAATAGATTAGTAGTAGTGGAACGGCGTTGAACAAATCCATGTTGTTCAGATATAATAAGATGATGAATAATTTGATATAAAGTATTATGTACTAACTTTTCAAAAAGCTTTGACAAAGTGGACAATTTTGAAATAGGTCTATAGACCTATTTCAAAATTATCCACTATATTATTATTCTCAATGTTATTTTATCGTCACTTTTATACACCGGATTAATAAAAGCACGTTTCCAAATATTTGGAAAAATGCCTTCACGTAAACATTTGTTAAATATTATATGAAGTGTAAATTTGAGCTAATCTGCAGTTTTTTTAAGAAAAACTGGAAGTAAGCCGTCGGGACCGGGTCCTTTATCTAAGTCTAAATTCTTTAATGTGGAACAAATATCCTCTTTTGTAAAATATATGTCGCATATAAAAGAAGAATTATTAGGAGTTAAGTTATTAGGAGGTTGCCAGTGATTAGGATCCACGGTACATGGTTCATAAACAGAAGTGAAGAATGCAGAAAAAAAATTACATATTTCTGTGAGATTGTTAGAATTGATGTCTTTAAAATGCATGTTAGCAGGAAGATTGGATTTACCTTTTCGATTAGAAATATATTTCCAAAAATTGTTTATATTAATAGGTACACTATCTTCAACCCAAGCCATATATCTTTGATAACACTTACAAGATTCGGACTTAAAATGTTTACGATAAACTGAGAACTTTTCATAATCGGAAATGTTACCAAATTTCTTCCTTTTTTTCCAGGCGCGTTCTTTATCTTTAAAAATACGAATAGAGCTGGAGAGAACCAGACCGGGAAACGAGAAGTTTTGGCCGATTAAGTCACGTGTAAATTAAAAATACTGTATATTTTATTGTAAAAGTGTTAACCGCATTTTCTGAAGAAAGATGTTTAAGTAATAAGTCCCAGTCGATTTCTCTTAACATTGGAAATAAATAAATCGAGGGTACGACCTAAATTATTTTAAGAATATTATATTGTGAGGCGTTATTGGTGATAAAAGTTAATTAAATGATGATATAATAAGTTATTACACGCCTGGATAACCGCAAAATTCTCTATATGGCGCATGCTACACTCGATAATTATCACGATATTTAACGTGATTTTTATATTGCAATATTTTGGATCGAATCTACATACTACACACTCGATACCAATCGCGTCAGTACAACAGTAGATTTCATTCCTAAAGACGTGTACGTTACATACTCCGAATCCAATAACGTAATGAGTGACTATAAAAGTAAAGCTTGCGTTGCTATTATATTAGCGATAGCATTAAAAGACGTGTAAAGAAAAAATGGATGAAGCGTTGGCTTCAAGACAGAGATCAATATACACACCTGAATTTATTAAATTAGATTCAGGAATACCAAGCTGACAGAATGAATACTGACCAATACTGACACGATAAATATCGACCAGAGACTAGACACTCGATATTTATCGACTATACTGATACAGATCATGGGATTTCTGGGTTTTAGAAATACAGCTGGATTTTCTGGATTTTAGAAATCCAGCGATCCGTAATACGCTATACTACACACACGATAAATATCGTGATCCTGGATTACGATCCAAATATCGTGATAATTATCAGTGTGTAGCATGCCCTATGAGTTGACCACTCGATACCGGGTAAGTTGTAATCGCCAGTAATATAGAATGCATTGTTTTGGGGTCACTAACAATTTCCTGTAAAGAATCAAGATGTAATGCGTAAATATCATCGTGGCAGCCAGGCGGCACTAATCACGTGACACTTGCGGGGTTGGGATGTAGCAACTGTACCATAACATGTTCAATACTTACATGGACGTAGCGCACTAATAATATTTCAGGTCTTAATTCTCAGTACGCTATTAATACACACCAACAATCACGCTTGCCACTTAAGGAATGGATACGATCACATCTGAAAACCAGGTAACGGTCGTCAATAAATTCACAGTCCTTAATATCCGATGTAAGCTAAGTTTCAGATAATATTATAACATCATAAGAAAACGTCGTAATACTCAAGAGCAGTAAATTCAGTTTCGTTCGAATCCTCTACAGTTCTGATAATAGAATGATAAATTATATTAATTCATTTTAAACGCTAAAATGCGATTGAAATCTAGTTTTACAACGCTGCATGCGTTGTGTATACATCACAATAAGCAAGGTCTTCTAAGTATAATTTAAAATTACAAATCATACTAAATTAAACCGAGAAAATATTAACATTCTATTATATACACTTACATACAACTTTTTATTACTTTACTATCATTCTTTTAGTGTTGATGCAAAATCGATTTTAACATTTTTTGACTTCAAAACCATTTCTAAACAAAACCGGAAGTGTTACAGGGTTTAATGATATGACCTTTTTACGTACAAATAAATGGATATTTTATTTTATACATTTTCCAATATCGTACAGAAAAATTGCGACTGAGTAACAAAAACGGATTAGTAAGCTGAAGTGGCAATGGGCCGGCCATATAGCTCGAAGAACCGACAACCGATGGGGAAGAAAGGTTCTCGGTGACAGCCTCATACCGGCAGGCGAAGTGTGGGCGTCCCCACTAGATGGAGTGACGACCTGGTAAGACATGCAGGAAGTCGATGGATGCAGGTGGCTCAGGACCGTGCTTTGTGGCATTCCTTGGGAGGCCTATGTTCAGCAATGGACTTGTGAAGGGCTGTGATGATGATGATGATGATGAACAAAAACTGAGTATTTCGATAATTGAACTACTTGCCGACAACCTGCAGTTTTTTCGTTTAAGTGTACGTGGACGAAGTTGCTGGTAAAAGCTAGCAATAAATACTTTTATTTGTATTTATAATATTATAATAATAATTTATAACACAAATACATTATTTAAGTTTCATACAATAAATAACATCAAAATGCACAATAATTAAAAAAACAAACAACGTGTTGCGTATTATATACTCACACTTTAATTTATCAAATTTAATATAACGAATATAAAAATAATCGATAACGGTCATCGAATAACATACTCGAGTGAACGCAACTGTTTGGTCATCCTCACCCGCTAGTTGTAAACGCAGACACTTACGCCCCGACTTCAAACGTTACGGAAAGTATCTGGAGGCCCCGTAACGCTTTAATTGAACCCCCAGTTCCGCTAGATTTCGACGACCCAAATGTCGCCGGCCATTCACATAAACACTAAACACTCACCTAGGGCCACAAACACTGTCAGGACAACGGATAGGACGCAGTGAGTCCACAGGTGGCGCGCCGCACAACCCTCCACACCGCGTACACACCGTACTCCTGCGTCCCTGGCGGTTCTCACAGCCCAGAACATCGAACGATACAGGTTAGCCGTCAGAGCCGGCTTTACTTTTAATGTTGCTTTCCACCGTCTGTACGCTCATATCTTTTAAACTACGTAACAGATTTTGATATAATTTTCATAAATAGAAAGAATGATTCAAGGATAAGATATAAATTTATAATTATATAATGATGTATAATTCTTCTGTTCGTGTGTATGTAACTGAACTCCAGCTAAACGGCTGGACCGATTTTGATGAAATTTTGTGTGTGTGATTAAGTTGATTCGACGGTTTAGATTCACAATAGACTCGGTAGGTAGCGCTGTTGACGAGATCCAGAAATCACCAGTGCAAAGCCAGGGCGGATCGCTAGTATAATATAATTCCTGGGATAGATAAACTATCTACAAAATAGTTACGATTATACAGGCTCCCCTCTTAGTCTTAGGGTGATCTTACTTGCACTAGTCGGGATTGTTTTCAATAGAAATAGATTATATTTTAGGTTTTAATAATAAATTGGTGAAATTCCTCACATACTTTAGTCGGGATTGCGTAGGCACAGGAATTATCTAGCGGCAAGATGAGGTCGGAAAATTAAGTTATGAAATACCTTTCGAGTCACATTTAGCATAATTGAATACGGTTTTTGTATTAACTACTGTATGTCAAAAATACCTTATGCCACACTAGAATATCTTATGTATAGTGGAAGTATTTTACTTACATACAGTACATATTTATATATATCCAGTCTGAGAACAATTACATGTAAATTACTTGTAAACCAAACAAATATTTATTACAATATCGCTTATTGATTATAAATAAGTATGCAATTTTGAAAAAATAGACTAATGTTTGACTTTCGAACATTGTGCAGCGAAAAACATCGTCATCATTTTATTAGTATCTAAACAGTCCACTGTTGGACATGAGCGTCTTCTTTTAGCGCATGCGGGTTGGTGATTGTAATATTAAATATTTCATACATTTCATCAAGATCGTAGAACATCTACGATCGTGATCTGTGTTATCAAACTTTACAGCGCAGCCATTTTAAATAATTTAAAGTTAGCTGTATGACATAACTTTTAAACGTAAAACCACTTCATAGTGTTGAAAATGTATATACATCCGATAACTTGACTCTTATTAGAATAATGATCCGATCAGGTACGCGTTCATTTTTCTTAAGAGGTCCACATCTTGATTTCGCTCTCTGGTAAGGATTGGTTTCACGGTACCTTTTGCTATACTCTGTAAGGCTTGAGCAAATTTACCGCTCACTTTTATTTGCTCATAAATTCTAACACAGATTGCAGTTTGTAAATATTTCATATATACTATAATAATAATCATTTCATAGTTTTTATTATTGAATAAGAGTGAAAAATGAGCGCACAGTCCACCTTTTAGTAAGTGGATGCCGTGGCCCATAGACGTCTAAATCTTCGATTAAGAATCAAAATTCAAATGCGTACTAAAAGTTCTCCGGTTTTTCACTAGTCATCCGAAACACAGCAGTATTATTATACTGATTTACGCTGGTATTCTGTGAGAGCGTGGTCATTCCCCGGTCGAGTCGGCCCTTTCGTACTGCAACATTTTCGTACTGAAAAACATGTCGCAAATTTAAAACAAAATTGGCCTTATCCAAAATCTCAATTTTTCAGTATGTCAGTTTAAAGTTTTAACATTTTCATTATTTTAAACTGGCTCGACATTGTTGAAGTTGTTAGTTGCTATATTTGGAGTATCTTCCATGAACAGCACATGAGGATGCAGATAAAGAAAAACGAGAAGACGACGAGCTGGAGCTAGACCGGCGGTATTTCTTCTTTATGGAATATACGTTCTATCATCATCTGAGGAGGGTGAGTAGTTACAATTATCAATCATCATCGTCGTGGTTTTCAAAGGGTAATGAGTTAGAACAGTTGCTAGTTTTGGGAAGATTTTTAATAATATTTAAATCAGAAGTGTTTATTATTGAAAGTGGAATATCATGTTGTTCGACATTGCTGGTAGAAATTAGTTTTGAATTGTGCTTGAATGAATGAATGAATGAAATATACTTTATTGTACACAGAAATACATATGAGAGAAAAACTTTGAACTTTGCTTTACGAAGCTGGTGAACTGGTGATTGATTTTATTATTCACAATTTATTATAATAAAAATAATTATAATTAATGTGAATATAATTATAGTGAATACTAATTGTATAAAGTTACAGTTTTCGAAATAAATAACATCTAAAAGTTGTATTTATTTTTATTGTTATCCTGCTAACTGGAGAGTATGAATAAACCCACGTCCGGTTTTGAGTTAACTAATAAATGGTCAGTTTACCCATAACCCATATACCAGGTTTGTTAATGGCGACGCCGCTTCGAACAATGCCACTATTCGTATGTAGCAAATATGTTTCTTAGTTATTTATTAAACATTATTCTAGATAGTGGAAAGCCTGAATAAAATATTGAGTAGTATAAATAGCGTTCGAACACACACTATTAATAGAATCGTGATAAGCGTGTATTCCGATTTTCTGACCTATTGATAGAATATCCTTGAGCGGTTGCTCGAGGACCACAACAATTGAGTTGCCCGGCAATGTTTAATTTATTTTTATTATTTGTTGTTTTATGTTAATATAACATTTAAATTTTTGTTGTTTGTTTAGGTTAGTTTCTAATAAAGTTGTATTACTAAGAGATAACTACTTATATTACAAACCTCAATACCAGTGTTGCAGGATCCGTTTTGCAAATAAAAACGTCGTGAATGGGGTGTAAAACCCTTTAGTTCAAACAAGTCTTATTAAAATGGATGTGGGTGCATGCAATCCGGTCTATCTACACTAGTTGTTTCCCATTCCCCAACTCCCAATCTCTGGTGTTAATTTTGCAATCACACATCGAATAAGATTAAGATTTATATATAATGGCTGGATTTTCAGCTTTCAGCTCTTGGTGCTAGCGGAACTCGTACTAAGATTTCCGAAAAACGTGTCTTCCCGCCAAAAGTGAAAAGTGAAAAAAATCTCTCCCAAAGTACATAATTGAAGCCTTTGTGTTGGACAAAATATCTGGTCAACTTTCGCTTTTCACGCGGATCTATAATTATAGTTATTGTGTTAAGCCATTAGTAACCTACACAAGGATTTTAGTTTAACCGCGTGGTCGTGGAAAAGCTGCTTATTTTTAACGAACCTCCGTAAGGCAATGCTGAGCAGAAATATTTATGTGGGTGATATTGTAAGTTTCCTCATATTTATGGGTTCGATAATTATCAGATAAATGTTCTTTAAACACAGTAAATGAGCCAGTTCGCTATTAGTTAAAAAGCAGACTAGCTCATTTGGCCACCTTTCATTGAGTTTACATAGGCGACGGTTTGGGTATCACGCGTTATTATTAACTCCCACCAAAAACATACAACAATGAGAAAAGGAGGCCAAGTTCGGTACAAACGACGTTCGGTATATCGAAGTGCTGAAGTGTTTGTACAGTAGGGTGACGATGGCTATCCGAGTACAGAACCAGAGTACGAAACCCATCCAACTGCAGAAAGGTGTAAGACAGGGTGACGTTATATCCCCGAAACTCTTCACCGCTACATTGGAAGACATTTTAAAGCCACTGGGCTGGAAAGGATACGGTATTAACGCCAATGGCGAGTACATCACTAACCTTCGATTTGCCAACGATATAGTCCTTATGGCGGAATCGCTGGAGGACCTAAGCACTATGCTTAATGACTTCAATAGTGCCTCCTAACGGATAGGTCTTAAGATGAACATGGACAAAACAAAGATCATGTGTAACGTTCATGTCACACCTATGCCGGTAGTTGTTGGGAGCACTAAGCTCGTAGTTGTTGACGAATATGTTTACCTGGGAGAAATAGTCCGACTAGGTAAGTCAAACTTTGACAGAGGTGAATCGACGGATTCAACTCGGCTGGGCAACGTTCGGGAAATTACGACACATCTTATCCTCAGGTATACCTCAAAACTTTAAAACGAGATTGTACAATCAGTGCGTGTTGCCAGTGATGACTTATGGGTCTAAGATGTAGTCCTTCACTGCTGGCCGGATGAGGAAGCTCAAGGTCGCTTAGCGAGTTATGGAGAAGGCTATGCTCGGGGTTTCTCTGCGTGATATCCTTAGAAATGAGGATATCCGCAGTAGAACCAGAGTGACCGACATAGCCCAACCGGCCGTACCTATAGCTCGAAGAACAAAGAACCGATGGGGAAAAAAGGTTCTCGAGTGGCAACCTAGTACCGGCAGGCGAAGTGTAAGGCGTCCCCCCACTAGATGGAGTAACGACTTTCTTTGTGGAATTCCTTGGGGGAGGCCTAGGTTCAAAGAACTTTTGAAGGGCTGTAATGATAACGATGATGACAGAATGACCGATGATTCGCAGCAATTGACGATCAAAATCATACAGATTAAATACAAAACTATAATATTAATTAAAAAATGCGTTTGTAATGTTGGATCGCTAACATGTAGCAGTTCCATAAATCGTAGCTTTAGGAATGTACAACTTGTCGTCAATTGATTCATTCTTTATCGATATTGCATACCCGCGAATGTTTCTGACCAAAAACGGCATTACAACGCATGCCGAGCGCTGTAAGTAAATTCAATATCAAAGAATTTACCTATTTTTTTCCTTTACCGCTAATTGAAAAACTTTTCACTGCATTAATTGGTGTGGAAGAGTTCTCGGAAGTTGACTTAGAAAACCTCTTACCAACAATTATTGTTATTGTTGTCCGAAGATTCGCAACATTACGGCCATTACTATACACATTTGGGAACATTCGTACATCGTAGATCTCCCTTTGGTCTATCGTGCATCCCGGAAATATTCCCAAAAATTATGGATCAAACACTGTGTGCAATACCTAGTACAGATACATTCCTATATGAAGTATGTGCATTACGGGGGCTACCAGAAAAAAAAATCTGAGTTTTTTACGAGTTGTATATTAACGTGCTATGGGATTTACGGTTACGCTTGAGAAGTGTAAGTTTTTGCAACCAAGTGTTTAATACCTAGGATTTATTATTGATCAATTTGCTTGCATTGGCTGAAATGCCGATCAAAAAATATAAGCCATTTATCATTATAAATTAATTCGGGAAATTATTTCGGGTTTTCTAATCAAAACATTTTTTGAATTAGAAAACCCGAAATAATTTTCTCGAATTGATAATTATAGTAAATACTATTTACCTAAGTAATATGTCCTTCACAGTATAATTTACTTAATAAAGGAGCTTATTAAAAATGGAGTCAATCGTGTGAGCAAGCCTTCCTTTAAGCTATAGGAGCTTTGTCGAGCAATAATGTGTTAGCACATTATAAGTTAGGGTGGCCATTGGTAGGCTGCGCGTAGTACTGGTGCAAATGCATCCGGACGCTTCTGAGCAACCGTCTGTTCTGTATCGCGATCGCTTAATTGGTGCAAAACAAACCATAAACAGTTGGTTAAATAAAGTCGTCATCGGGAATTAAAATGTTAAAATTAAACGCGAAGAAAAAAAACTTGTGTTAGTATCCTTGGCTTACTTTTAAGAAGGAGAGGGTTTTGGGAGTTGATGATTATCCCATGAAGGTTATTTGCACACAATATATGAACCAGTCTGCAAAATTTCGTCTTTCATTGACGTCACAACATTAACAGAAGACGCTGTCGATTCGATGCAGAACTCATACAGCTTTTTAAGATATTGAATTATCCACTTCTTTTCATCAAGAAAATATTATATTTTATTTTATAATAATAATAAATGTATTTATAACAAATATGGTACAAAGATGTTTAACTCTAATGTACTATGTTAATATTTCATTAGCAAATATCACACATATAATATTTTTAAACGTTGCTAAATAACCCTACCCACCTAATTAATTTTATTGAATTTCTGCAAATTGACATAATATTCCTATAAAGTCTACTAAATCTCATAAAATGGAATGGCATGAAACACCTAATAGAGACCTAACTACCTATTAACATTAAAATCTTCAAACAAATTATATTTAACAAAAATAGATTCGTTAATCTTTATGCAAATATCATTATATATCCGTTTGTAAATTATGTGTAGGATGCCAACACTTACGCAGTATTAATATTTATGTGGACAAAATATCTGCACATATGTGAATGAGTGGCATTAGATTCATTTTGACTGCCGTTAACATGATTTTTTAAGAATTTTAAGTAAAGCAATTGGAACAAACAGTAATTTTGTGATTATAAGTATAATTTCACTGTAATTTACATTCTAGGTTGCGTTCTTGTAATTAATACATCGCATCATTTTAACAGCAAATTTTAATTATTGTATCTCATTATCGTTACAGGTCAAAACTAATGTGAATAAGAATAAACAGTTGAAGGCATTGATTTCTTTTAATTATTAGAATAAATCGAGATCTTTTACAAAATGTGAGATATTTATTTACATATGGCACTAAATGAGTTTTGTCATCATGATAAAACTACTTACCTCACATGTAAATAAAAGCTTTTATTTACTCTGTGACGATTGACAGGATTGAAAATTGATCTGCTTCTCTTTCATTACCGATTTATTATTACATTTTATTTATTTATTACATTTATTTTTTTCACCTTTAAAGCTAGAATTTATTCGCTACAAACCATTTGGAAACAATATCCAGTATTTGGTTAGACTGTTGCAAAATCGTTTCCTTTAACTTTACATTATACAACAAACCTACATAAATCCACTGCTGCACATTGATTGCTCCCCATAGATTGTCTCATGGGGTGGGGGAGGATTTTGCCATAGTTGACACGCCTGGCGAGCATAATACGTGGAAGATCATTTATGTAGACCGAGAACAAAAGTGCAAGAAGCGATACTTGAAATCCACTTTTATTACATGTCACGATTACACTACACTTTTGATTGCAACCCTTTGCACTCTGTTTAAGATATATGAAGATAGAAGATTAAGTGCTTCATTACGTGTGACAATGTCATGTCACTTTTACCACGCCTGTAAACTTGTGATAACAGCTTATACCCGCATGCGTTGTGGATATTCCTTTTGTAAAACCAAAATTCTTGTCATTAACAATGTTTTTTAACAAGCATCTGTTCTAAAATAATTTTTCGAATGTTTTGCTTCAGGCTGGCCACACAGAAATGGGATGGTAGCCTTCTGTTTTCCTTTGTTTAATTTCCTGAACTCTTTAATAAAATCTGTAATTATGTATAATATGTTTAAAATCCTTAAATCAGGAATGTCTATGAAAATATTGGGTTATTTTTACCGAGAGGAAAAACGAGGTGAAAGAACTAGAAGTCTGTAAACTATTAATTGAGAAAAAATAAAAAGGAAAAAGAAATTTAAATCATGTGCATCCTACTTTATTCATCGCAGTATTAATAAATTTGCAACATAATGACCTTGAACCGGCCGCTCGGTCACTAGATTAAAAGTTTCTAAATCAGTAGAATTTATTAAGAATCAATTTGATAAAATGTAAATGAAACAAGCTCAATGGTTCACATTAATTAAAAACCCGACTGCGTAAAACAGTTTATTGAAAAGTGAGCAATTATTTTTCACGTTGATAAGACCTTAAGAGTAAATAAGATTATAAGTTTTAAAATTTAAGCGAGAATGGTTGCTTACCAACTTTATATTGTTATAGATCCTAAACGGTCATTCAAAATGAAAAATGATTAGAAACCAAAGATGATTTTCAAAGACATATTCAATGATACCCTACTTGACATAGATCGTCAACTTTCATTTTCTTTCTCACAATACCTATGTCTTCTGGTTGTCGCCATATTAAGTTTTGATTACTGTCATGTCTTTGGTGACACTCACAAGTGTGTTACCAACTCCAAAAAATATTTACCCCTAAAGGTTAAGTCAAATACCCCCAAAATCACCTTATTTACTTGGAAATCCCCTAAAAATAAGTACAATACATTGTAATGTTCTTTATATATAAATTATTACTTCGTTATCTGCTGATGGTACAGACATATTAAAATCATACATTTGGATATTAGATAAACATAATTTTACATATTGCATTTAAAATTATAAATAATGCGCTATTTCATTGCAATGTGAATCAGACCATCTTTACACTTCGTGCATTGCAGAATTTGAATAGATAATAAGAAATTGCAACCGTGATAATGAATGCAAATCATACAGCCCGAATTTTGAAACATATTCAAAAGTTTTACAGCCAGCTGTGCCGTAATCATCGTTAACTTCTAAACAAAAACCAGCTAATATAAAAGTCCCTAAATATACCCTCTAAAAATATCGCTACTACTGATCCGGAGGAACCTTTACCGTTGATAACGAAGTTTTGAGTTCTTTTATTTAAATATGAAATAACAAGTCTAAGCGCAATATTTTTGACACCGTAATGTTGTAGTTTCCTGATTAATATTTCATGATGAACATAATCGAAAGCCTTGGAAAGATCACAAAAATACCTAAGGTATCTTGAGAACTCTTCAGGCATTAAAAATAAATTTCATAGGCTCGACACCTGCGGCAGTCGTCGAGCGACCCTTGTGAAACAAAATAGATTTTATGGAGTAATTTATTTTTATTAAAAAATTAACAGTTGATCTAAAAGTATATTTTCAAAATTTTATTGAGAGTTGGTAGTACAGAAATAAGTCTAAAATTAGCAGGGTCCAATGTACTACCAGATTTAAATAAAGGTATTACTTTACTATGTTTCATTAAATCAGAAACACACCAGATTCGATAGTAATATTAAAAATAATAGCAGGATGAGGTGCAATTAAATCTATTATGGACGCAATAACTGTAACTGAAATCTCCCATAAATCTGCGGTTTTCTTTACATCAATGGTTTTGAAATATTTTACAATATTTCAACTGAATACGGCATTTAATTTATTATCCAAAGTGGCTAAATTACTGAGATCTCCAAACTTGCTCAATTATATCGTAACTCACAACTTTAAATCTATTATGATTTCAGTTCAAATCGTTATCGTTAATGTAACAAATGAAAAATTAATGTTATTCAAGCAGATAATGTGTCTTAAAATGTGGCACACATCAGGGAAGGAAAAATAAGTCTATCCTAATACGACTGGGTTCAACTTACTATGGACTGAACGTTATTGTAAAATATAATTCTTTTTATGTTATAAGTAGCTTTAGGTTCCTTTCAATCATCGTTATCAGAGAAATCGAAATTTATTGTTAAAATATATTTAATTTCATGTAATATATAGCTTTGGTTACCATACTTTTCATATAAAACTGAAGTTACGAGCGAACTTATAGTTTACCTAATGGTATCTCAAAGATTTGTGATGAACACTCACTATGCGTCAGAATATACGTGGACAAGAGTAACATATATCAGTCACGGACATAAAAAAATTAAATAAAAAGTGAACAATGGAAACATTTTTGAAATCTTTACAGCACCCATGGTCACGGGGGACTAAGGTGTTTGACGTCCCGATGTCATAGTTAGCTCAGCTACCTTCAGTTTTTGAATATTAATTTTGGTCCAATCTACGCAGAATGAGCTTATACTCGTAGTATCTTGAAGTCTTGCAGTGGTATGCTTGGGTTTGGATTTAATTTTATTAATTATAGGATCCTAAGCAGATGGCAGTACCCATCCATCTTCTCTATAGAAATATAGGAATCGGTGGTCTTTTGCGAGTTTGTGGTCTATCAAATCAATGTAATGGCGAACGATCTTGAACATGTTCACAGTCAGGAAAGTCAGTGCTATAGCTAAAATCCGCGTAAATGTTCTTTACGCGGGTTTTATAGATCTTTTGTTTGTCCTATGTAGGAGAGACCACATTCACAAGTCTGTATAGTCTTGCATCTTGTAGAGGATATGACACTTGACGGATGTTAAAATTGACTAATCTTCTTCGGCGGCTTGAAGTATGTTTTAATGAAAACTCGTTTCTAGATGTATCCAACCTTGTCTGTGACTCCTCTGACATAGGGTAGTACAGCAGGCACATGCTCGACTGTGGCCGGCTTCACTCGGTCACTGTGACGTAGACGCGGGACCCGAAGCTTGTTGTCTTGCAATACTTGCTCGACGTGCTGAAGCTCGGCGGCCAAATGTTCCTGTCACAGATCCTCGTGCTCTCTAAAACAAAGATTTTCCCACGGTAGCTAACTGTGATGGATGATGGTGAGATTCACCATTTAAATATCGGTTGATATGGGTCTTTTCTATACAAAGTGTGACCAATAGTGTTATAAGGTTTCGGATGACTAAAACATCTAGGAAAGCTAAAATTGCTTGCCTCTAACTCCATTGTGAATTGTATTTTATAGTTTGTGGAACTAAGGTGGTCTAAAATGTAGTTATTTTGTCAGATGGTAAAATTGTGTAAGTGTCGTCTACGTACCGCTTGTAGAATCTTGAATTTAGAGCAGCAAGAAGGCTCTCTTCAAAGTCCTCCATGAATATGTCGGTGACTACAGGGGATACAGGTGAGCCTATCGCCACACCGTCTACTTGCTTGTAGAACTCTTTCTTCCACAATAGATAGCCAGATGAGGGCAGTTTTGAGTAATACTGCATATTCTGTAGGCATGTTGTTATCTTCTAGTTATAATTGAGATGCAGTCTTCAATAGGTAAGCATGTGAATAGTGACTGAACATCAAACTGACCATAGTTTCATTGTCAGCGAGGTGTAGGTCTTTTATCTCACTAACAAAATGGTATGAATCCTTTGTGTGTGCTTTGGTATGTCCTCTCAGCGGTGACAGTATTTTGCCAAGTGTTGAGCCAACTTAAAGTTGGTGAATCGATCTGGCTCACTATGAAACGTATTGGAGCGTTTGGTTTGTGCACCCAACAACAGCATGTGTGTGATACGGATATTACAAATGATCTTTGTATTGCCATGCTAATTTTAAACCCAATGTGTTGGGAAAAATATTGAGATCATTGATAATAGTGCTTAGGTCCTCCAGCGATCCTGCCATCATGAGTGTATCATCAGCAATCGAAGAGGGTTTGCCATTGATGTTGATATCATATCGTATTTAGTCCAGTAGCTTCTAGCACCGCCCAAATTTCTATGGAATCAAAACTTTCTCATAGTCTCCTTACGTAAGACAAAGTGGCAGATTGTACTCTTCGGTCTTCTGTACAATTTGCCGAAGAATATGTATATGGTCTATGATACTATGTCTTTTCGAAAACTGGCTTTCGATAGGCTGGAAGTTATCAATTCCGCATGCAAGATAATTTGTAACGTCTCTAGAATACAGCACGTAAAAGCGGCTGAGAAGAATAATCGGTTTCTATTTCTTCAATAGAGCGTTGTTGCCCTATTTTAAGAACAAGACTACCGAATTTCTGCTTCAATCCTTCAGAATAGCCAGAAGTGCGGTGGTCTCTATAGCGCCACTATGGAGGATGGAATTGAAAAGCATTTGAAGGACTTCAAATACTGGTTTTTCACCCACTTTATAAGCTCCGCTGTAACTCTATCCCCACCCGGGTCTTGCCGTTTTAATGTGTTGAACAATTATTCTAATCTAGCTTAGGCTGACGCCCCGGATATTATCAGAATAAATTCAGATGATATCTATTTAAAGATAGTTCTTGAATTGTTACGCACAATTACGTGTTCGTCCCAACGATGGTGTGTACATCTGTCCTGAGAGCCTCATAATCTCACTTAAAATCGCAGGTGCCTCTCACCATTTGGTGTTCTCAAGCAGTTTTCTCTCTTGCGATTACTAAGATATCGGGGAACTGTTGGCGTCTGGTCATCATTATGAAGTCAATCTTATTTTTCGTCGAAGAGTCGGGACTAGACCAGGTTCATTTTCTGTGGGTATGCTCCTGGAAGAAACAGTTCATCATAAAGAGTTCCTCCTTCTCTATTAAATAATTTTAAGCAAACTGCTATATCTCAATCTCATCAATTTGCTCTTATCTCATCAATTTAGGCAAATGATCTAATTGTTCTTCTGATATATGTTCTTTCTTTACTGTTATTAATTAATTTTGGTATTTATATTGTTATAGGCGCACTAATTAAGTATATTTAGTTGATGTTTTTGATGTAATAGGTCTCATGTAAAAGCAGTTATAAACTTATCTAAAGAAAACAAATAAAGCAACGACGAGCACTTAATCGGTTTTCTTGATAAAGAATGGTAAATAACATTTTGTGATCGGTTTCTATTAAAAACAATTAAAGTCCATAACTGTTCCATCAAGTAAGCATTTTGGAACATATGTGTACAGTAACATAAGTAATGGAATTGTAACATGTTTTCATAGTAAGAAATAAAATAATTTGAACCAATAAAGGCTTTAAACTATTTTACGTGGATATTTTTTATGCTTACCATGCTGATACACGGTATTACCACAAAGTTTCTTTGTAAATAATGGTCATATCAAATAGTAGGTTTTACCAGAAAATTTAGAAAAAATTCTGAATCGAAGTGTATATTTAACTCATTTTCACAAAAAAATTGCAAATAACTGGTTTTAGCAGTAAACCCTCGATACATAGATAATTTTGAATGCATTCTTATGATTCAACATTGAAGTGTGAGTTAATAAAAGTTTTAGAGATATTGTTGTTACCTTATTTTACGGCGGATATACAAACTGTTAAAATCGTAAGTGAAACATATAATTGCTGACGTCTTAGTTTAGTTGATCCTCGCTAATGAACACCGATTCCTTCCAACGATGTTTTTTATTGGATAGGGTGACAAACGAGCACACAGTCCACCTGATGGTAAGTGGTTGCAGTGACCCATAGAAATCTACATCTATCCTCAATAAAGAATCAAAATGCAGATGCGTTCTCACCCGTGAGGACTAAGATGGAATGCCTCTTTCCATTAAAAGGGTCTCCGGTTCTCTACAATCAGCATGCTAAGCACAGAAGTGTTAAGCTGCTATTTTACTCTGGTATTCTGTGAGCGTGGTCCTTCCCCGGTCGAGCCGACCCATTCATGCTACAACTTTACTACTAATATAGCTGCAGCGTGGCTTTACCACGTATAAATTCGCAAGGCTATTGCAATCAAAAACATCCTAATTTCAAAAGAGAAGTTTGCTGGGTGCTACCATCTGCTTGAGATCCTATAATTAATAGAATCAAATCCCAACCCAAGCAAACAACTACAAGTTTTCAATATACTATAAGTTCATACTGCGTAGATCGGAACAAAAATTAATAATTTTATCTGGATGTAGCCGCGGTTAACTATAAAATTGGGACGTCGAACACCTCAGTCCTCCCCGTGACCATGGGTGCTGTAAAGTACTCGAAACGTCGGGAATATAAAATAAGTTAATATATTATAAGCGATAAAATTCGTAAAACTAATTTTATTTAAATGTGTAGTATTCGCGTAAATATAAGAAATCATTATGCAGATGCATGTTTAGTAAGCGTTCATACAGCACAAGCTACGTTGCTTCGTCTAAAGCTGCGATAATTGGGACCAGCACAGTAAGGAAGTCCTGTACTGTAGGGTGAAAATTAATATTCTGTCATATGTCCTGATCAGAAAACAAAGGAATTGAGCCACCAGATCATATTATCTCAAAAAGTAAAAGTTTTGTGGGTTCAACAAGTAAAAGGTCTTTGTCTTTGTGTTTAAAAAAAGTCGACAGCTTTATGGTTTGCCAGAGTTTACAAGCGGCTTGAAAATACCAACTGTGCTCTTCTTGTTAAGCAATTATACTGTGTGGCTACGATTTAAGCAATGTGCCATCTATAAAAATAGCAAGAATAACGAGCGTTAAGCGTCCTGAGAATTAGAAAGGGCTTCAAATGTTAACATATACGACTGTAGCTTGCATATATTTATACTAATTTTTTATATCTGGGTGCTAATACAGACGGCAAATATGAACCTGGTTCATTAGAAATGAAATACCCATGATCCGATGAAAATATGGAACCCGAAGAAGCAATCAAATAAAAGAAAATAGACTTTTGGTTGTATAAATCTGACGTTTTCACAGTAAACACAAAAAGCAAATGGTACTACTAATTTCAGGGCCAATTATGAACTGGTCAAAATATGTGTATATTTGCCTTTGGATAGGCGACAGTAAAATTTAATTTGAATTCATAAAAGAGCTTTGAATTCATAAAACGACCAGTTCTAGAAGAAAAACGCGAATTGACTTTTAGTAAAATTCCACAATAACTGCTTACCTCTAGAGCTAGTTCATACGCGAGATATGTGAATCTAAGATATCATAGCTCACATACGAATAAAACATACTGAAGAAATAACGTGTAAAAGCAAACATTTACCTGTTTTTTTAAATAGATTCCTCACTGACACATGCACATACAATCGGTACATATACGGTAATACAGCCACAAGCCCACTCGTGCTTGTAACGTCCTATATAAAAATTTTTTAATAATATGTTATGTAATAATGCTGAACCCGCACCCACTCTCAATATGAACATTATTATCATGCCAGATACCAAATACGTTTGCAAAATTTCGCCAACTACCTTTACTTAATACTTGTAAAATTAATATTACTTCAAGTATCCTCATACCACAAAGAAAGAAAAACTGAGCGCTGCGTACATTTCAAAGGATGCAAAATCAAGCCAAAACCATGCTCATCTTTTTGTAAGAACACGCACTCACATACATGTATGCATTTAAAAAGAAAAAGATGTATGCAAGAGTGCTTGTTAAGAAGTTGAGCATGGCTTCAGCTTCATTTAAAATGTACGCAGTGCTCCGTCTTTCTTCCTTTGTTGGTTTGAGCGAGTATCAAGTTCAGTTAGGTATAATATATAAAATATAGCGGAAAACTGTTTCAATGTGTGCATGCGTAAGTCAGCTAGCAATTCGAATATCTAAGTTCGAGTACGTTAAAAATGTAACTACGTCCTAAATGTAACAAACTTGAAAATTGTATGACAATGATACAATCTATTGAAAATTGTCGATCTCTTGAACCAAGTACTAATTGAGATATTCTTATTTTATTTTTAATTTAAAATTAATTTTTTGCATGTTAATTATTTTAAAAACAAGAAATTTATTATTTTAAGTAGATTAATTTTAATTTTTACTTACAATAATTATTATTATACCAAGAATAAAACTATTTGAATCACAATTGTTATTTTAAAATTGATTTATGTTCCAATTTTTCAATAACAGACATAATTTTATGCCTATTGTTTAAGAGCTATCTCTATTATAATACATTTCTTTTCTTCAAAATTGCAGCCTGAAAAATTAAAATAATAACCACTTACCTTTTATATTAACTTCCTAGTTAAAAGATATATATTTTGGATTAAAATAGTAAACAGTTTTCTTCCTTAATTATTTTTTGTATAAACAAACAATAGTCAAGTTCATTATGGTGTATAAAGTAAAACATGGTATACGTATTATTCGTACAAAAATAATAATCAATTTGTGCCCAAGTGTAAATAGCGTTAGTAACACATACGATATTTTTGATCAACTAAACTAAGACGTAAGCAATTATATGTTTCACTTACGATTTTAACACTTTGTATATCCGCCGTAAAATAAGGTAACAACAATATCTCTAAAACTTTTATTAACTCACACTTCAATGTTGAATCATAAGAATGCATTCAAAATTATAGGGTTTACTGCTAAAACTAGTTATTTGCAATTTTTTTGTGAAAATGAGTTAAATATACACTTCGATTCAGAATTTTGTTCTAAATTTTCTGGTAAAACCGACTATTTGATATGACCATTATTTACAGAGAAACTTTGTGGTAATACCGCGTATCAGCATGGTAAGCTTAAAAATATCCACGTAAAACAGTTTTAAGCCTTTATTGGTTCAAATTATTTTATTTCTTACTATGAAACATGTTACAGTTCCATTACTTATGTTACTCTACACATATGTTCCAAATTGAATAAAACTGTTTTTACGGATTTTATTGCGTTTAATTTTACTATTTTGATTCCCGACGTTTAGGGTGTTTTACAGCACCCATGGTCACGGGGGACTGAGGTGTTTGACGTCCCAATGTCATAGTTAGCCCGGCTACCTTCAGTTTTTGAATATTAATTTTGGTCCGATCTACGCAGAATGAGCTTACAG